>QNQO01003711.1:0-48767 GCA_003290165.1 Berberis thunbergii | reverse complement strand
TTTAATTATTTTCACAATTTGTAATTTAGTTTAAAAATTAAATAAATAAATATAAAAATAAATTTAGGTCAGATATAGATTGCTTTTGCTTTTAGGATAGACTTGATTTTATTTTTTAGTTATTTCTTTTAAGTCTTAGAAGTTTTGATATTTTTTTTTTTTTTTTTTTTTTTGCAGGTATTAACAGGTAGGAATCATAATATTACAGGTTGCATAAAAAAAAAAAAAAAAAAACAAAAGCATAGGGTTTGAATTGTTTACAGGTTGCTATCGCGTGAACACTCTCAGAAGTCAATGAGCCGTCAGGTGGACGGTGCTTTTGATCGACATCAACTCGATTTCTACCCGGCGTCGCAAGTAACCTAAGAGATGTTCATGCCGGAGGTAACTTCTTCCCACCGCATCTGCATGCGGTTTCTAAGTGGATTATTGTGTGTTTTGCTTGTTTTGTTGTTAGCTAGAATTGCATGCAAATTTGAATAGATTGAGGATATTTTTGATGTTGTAAAATTCCATGCTCTCTCTTGCGAATAGGTTAACCACCATCTATTTTAGGGTTAGGGACCTAAGCCCTCACTATTAAAATTTGTAGCAAGATAAATTAGGATAAGACGCTCATAGGACTTCTCTTTTGAAACTTGAAATTTATAAAGTAGTCAAGTGAAGGAACATATCCAATCTTGGAATAGTTCTGAAACTGGCATTACACTTTAAGCTGAAGGTAGAAAAGGAGGTAGGAGCAATTAGATTTCAGGATATTTTTGATGCTGTAAAATTTTGTGCTCTCCCCGCGGATAGGCTAATTAAAATGGATTTCAGCCCTTGATTAGTAACAAACATAGGTAATAAAAAGGAGTGCTTGTAGGGATTACCAGACGTTATAGCCTCTACCTAGTAAATTGGTTTCTCACGAGATTAATTTGCTTCGTAGAAACCTCGACTTTTCATGGGGTTATAACTATCAGTTGCGCAGTACCCGAAGGCAATCTGAATGATTGTATTGCTAGATACTTATCTAGGGTCGTTTGCCAATCATCTTGCTTGCGCATCATATAAGTCCTGAGTATGAACCTCAATGATTATCCATCTTGGTTTCCTGACCAAGTCAATGTATTTAATGCCATGCGACAACCTGATTATGATCCATATTCAGATTATTACAACTTAGGTTCAACATATTATCCTGACTTCTCATGGGCCCATGGTCAGTACCATGGAGGCCCTATTGTCACTCCCCCGACTCCTCAAGTTTCCATTCCTGCTAGTGAGCCTCGACCTAATCGAGTTGTTCCTCCTTCTAACACATCTAGTTTAGAGGACGCCTTAACTCGTTTTATGCAGTGAACTGGAGATATGTTTGAGAAAGCTTATCAGGATATTACAGAATTGCTAGCTAATTCTCGACAAAATGCTCAAGCTATCAAGAAACTTGAGATGACTTTGAGTCAGATAGCTGAGTCATGTCTTGAGATAGAGTCAGATGAAGTCCCTAACCAACCTATTTCCAACCCAAATGGCCAATTTGAAATTAGTGGCACATCAGAGCCGAACAGTGAAGATATCCAATCCATTACTACCCTTAGGAGTGGAAAACTGGTTTACAATCAGGTAGGAATACCTGACATAAGTGTTATTATATCCTCACCCAATTTTATACATGTTGCATCCTCCTCTCATAAGAAGGCTGATAAAGCCTCATTTATTGATGAACCTGTAGACTCTGAGACACTACAGACATCTCCTTCCCATGTTGACTCATTAGACATATGCCTTCCTAGTGACTCGTGCATAGAATCAAACTGTGAACATTCTTTAGAGTCTCCCCTTGACTGTTTTCATGATACACATGACCATTTAGAGGCTTGTTTGACTCATTTGATTTTAGACTTTGATGTTGATGATTCCATTAGGGAAGTCAATGATTTGCTTGACTCAGTCCCCATTGTGGATCCTAGTTATAAATGGAAGTCTAAAGTGGAGGCTCTTCCACTCAGTGAGTCAAAACTAGTCCCATCAGTTGAGCCACCTGAGCTTGACCATAAACAATTACCTAACACCCTCAGGTATGCGTTTTCAGGTACTGATGATACTTTGCCTGTTATTATTTCATCTATATTGAATTCAAAACAGGTTGTCCCAAAGAAGTCGGGAGATATATCTAGTAAAAGAGTGCAATCCATACGTAGTGTCAACTCTAGGGTTGGGGTGTGTTGAGCTATCCGCCCAAATCTTGTGTGATTTGTGTGATGAGCCTATACCGCAATTATCTATAGTTACATCTACCTACATCACATTTCCATTGCCAGGGCCTAATTATGTGGGATCCCATGTCCTGAGTGAGGATTTCAATTTTCACCATCCTGATGTGGTGAATTATCCAATCTTGCTGATTTGAACCAGACTTAGGATGTTCCATTTTAGGAGTAGGGAGGATCTTGTTGCATATCACTACTTGCGACCCATTCATGTTTAAATCCCTACTCACTTCCAAGGAATTTGAGCTTCTTTAACAATTTCTATATGATTTAGATGTGTCCTCTGCAACTTTGGGATGTGCTAGTATATCTTGTGTCCCATGTGGTTGCTATTTTTTAGTGACTGATCCTCACTTTTCAGGTTTTGGTATACGATTCTTTACATTTTGACTCGTTTATATCATAGACTAGGTTTGGGGAGTGCTCGCTATGTTTTTCCTCGTCATTTCATGGTACATTATTTATGAGGAAAAATATATGTCGGACTAACGATATTAAACCAAGCGCTCCTAGGAGGCAGCCTAGCTGTGTCATTATGGTTAGTCTGGATTGATTTTCGAGTTCTTTCTAGTTGTATTTCACTCATACTCATTAGCTCCGTAACAATTTTGACTTACAACTGATACATGTAATTTTTTTTTTTTCATTTGTGTTCTGTATTGTTTTTATCAATTTATCATGATGAGTCCACAGTTCTTATTCTCTGAGCGTTCATTGGTGGACGATTTCGTCGAAATTGGTAAAAACTTCCCATGGTAATATCACTCTAACTCTCATCTTTTCTTTTTCCTGCATTTGTCATACACTACAACACAAATGGTTATAGATAGCACATATGATAATAGCATTTTTTAAAAAGTGTTATGAAAGGGATTTTCACTGGGGGCGCCAAAGTGATTTTGGTCAATTGAGGAATTGGGATTTTTTAAAAAGCTCTATGAAAGCTTGGGGGCGCCAAAGTGCTCGCTCGATCCAAACCAAAAAAAGAAAAGAAAAAAGAGAAACAAAACAGAACAGAGAAAGAAGGAAGGAAAGAAGCAGAGAAGCAAAAGTCGAAGTTGTATCTCCCTCTTCCCTTTCCGACTGCTCTCATCTCCCTCACCGTTCTGCTCTCCCTCTTCGATCAACTCTCCCTCTTGATTGATCACCCTATGCTGTCAACGCCCAACCTGTTTCGCCATGTTCTCCCTCTTCAACGTGCTCTACTTTCTGCCGTGATCTCTTTCTCCGTTCAGGTCTCTCATTCTCAACACACTCCTTCTCCGAGATCTGATCTTCTTTAGCTTCGTCAACTCCCAGAGCAACTTCAATTTCATTGAGAACAACATCGAATGTCACCAATTCGCGACTTCACAGATTTGATCTATGTTTCATTAAAAACGCAGGGAGTGTGTTGCTTGTTTTCGTTGTTTTTGCAATTTTTTGATTGAATGGGTTCGCAATCTGAGCTTTAGTAACTCTTGCTCAATAGCTCAGGTATCTCTTTATGATTTTTTTGCTGTAGATTAGCAATGGAGTGATTAGCTAGGGTTCAGGGCGCTATGAAGATGGAAGCCACCTCAAAGTCATCTGTTTCGGCTGCTGTTAGTTCTCAATCTGTCCACCTGATCGCCTTGGAAGCTCGGTTTAATGAGCTGTGCGAGGTTTCCTCTGTATCTGTCTCTTCCTTGTTTTCAAGTCATTTGTATTCATTTAAAAAAAAGGATTTATTGTGGTATTTTCACCGTTAGTATTATCTTCGATGCACTACTTTGTTGTGCTCAAAATCATGGATCAGTTGGTTAAATGGTATGCAGTGAAAGCTGAAAATGAATGCCACTAATGGTTGCAGCTTGAATGTACACATGGTTCTTAATATTTGTTGCTAGATGCATTTAGTGGTTGTATCCATGAATTTTGTTTTGTGTGCTTTCCACATGCTAAAGTGTAGTTTTTAGGCGCCCACCGATGAGCAACAACTTTTGTCTTGAATTTGGCCTGTGTACCTGCAACAATGTTCTAAGTGTAGTTTTAAGTTGTCATTGTTACCAAGGTCACGATCCTTTTAGATCGTGATTGCATTGGTAGGGAAAATATTATTAAGTCTAGGTCATACCACTACTAATTTTAATTCACTGACTTTCTCTTTCAGAATCGATTCCCAGTCGCGAGTTCACACGTCGAGTAAAATCAGTGTCCATGGCAAACTTATTACATCAGAAGTTAGTGCACTTCAAGCTGGTGGAAATGAGGTATAGATGCATATTCTATCACTTATTTTCTGGTACGTTGCCTGCCAATAAACCCCTCGGTGTCAGGTTTTGAAGTATGAAACTCTGTGGTTTCTTGTCTTACACCAGCGTGCAAGGGAGATTTATTTTAAAGAATTCGATCCACAACGCCATTCTATTCTTGATAGCAGGTTATTTCTTGGCCCTTATTATCTTGTATGATTCTTAGTGATTGGGTTCTTTCTGATCAAATGTTCACTCACAGTAATGTTGTGAGACTCTGGGACTTCATTAAAAATGTCTCACGTGGATAGAAGATACACTAGTGAGAGGCCTGTTGACAAGCCTCCAAGGATAAGGATGGTATATCTCACCCTTCCCTTTTCTGCTGTAATTTTTCCTGATGGTCATTGTTTGAAAATTAATGGGTTACGTGTTTGTTATGTACAGACCGACAAAGAGGATACTTATGAAAGCAGAAAAAGTTGATCCATATCGTGGTGGTTCTAGGAGCACACCTTTTTGAAAATCAGCGCTACAATGAAAGGCCTGGCATTGGTGAACTCAACGTAACTTGGGCCTGTCCCTAGTAGCGGTTTGGACGAAATTGGTGGGTAGGGATGTGTCCCTTTGGTGATCAGTTGGTACTTCCTCAAGAAAAGGCAAGTACTTGCAGATGCATATTCTCGACTGCCCTTTCATGAAAAAGATGACTACGATCGTGTTTTCGATTGCCCTATCTCTCTATGATTGCATGTATATTTCAATGCCTTAAAAGCAAGAAAGATAACATCATCAAAGCATAATATCTTTTTGCAATGATAGATGAATCAAAAAGGCTTTTTAAGATGCTATTTTACTTCTAATCTTAGACTAAAACCAATGTCTTAAGCTAAATAAAAAAGAATTGGTTTTGATCGAGTCAAGAGAGAGGCGGCTCTGCTCTGAGGCGATTTCAGGAGTAAACTTGGCATAAATTTTCAATCTTACTCCTTGCAATCTTAACCGTCCCAAGATCCTGGGAGTACATCTCCATCGTGGAATAGGCACAAAACCCTACAGCCGTCGCCTCTTTTCAGGCCGACGAGTGCTGGGCGGTTGCTTTCCCTTGACGATTTGCTTTCTTGGATGGTTGGTTTCGATGGTCGTTTTGATTCCTGGACTGTTTGCTTACTGGAAGTTTGCTTGATTTCCTTTATAGAGAATTGCTAAAATGACTTGTTTCCTAGTCGCTTCTGGATTGCTGTTTCCTGAACGATCCTGGATTGCTTTCCTGGCCTCTCCTGGACGTTCCTGACTCCTGGACGGCGAGTGGATTCGTTTTCGTTCTCGCTCCTGGACTGTTTGTTTCCTGAGCGCTCCTGGACTGTTTCACGCTCCTGGATGCAGAGTTGCTAAATCGGTTTGACAATCGCTCGTGGACTTCGAGTGGATCCCTAGATTATTAGCCATCAAGGGATGGCTGGGTTTTTTCTCTCATCACTTCATCCAGGGAGTGGATCTAGTCCGATAGTGGAGGCGGATAGGTTTCCTCATGGCGGTGACACAGCCAGCCACGGGGGCTGACCTTGCGGCTGGCAAGGAGGAGGATGGATATTCTAGGTGTTCCTTTGCGCAGGTGCTTGGGAAGGCGATGAAAGATAACCTTGACGACAAGCCGACGGATTCCACGAACTTTCGGAAAGATGGCAGTCCAGCTCTGAGGCTATCCGATCGGATGTTGCAAGAGTGAGTCTCATGTTTCTAATCATATTGTAGTTATGAAGTTCTCAAGTTTCAGGCCGTCATTGGATTCGATAAGAGACTCCATTCATAGATCTTGGGGGATATCCGAGACTTCATAATGGGTCTTATCGATCCTAGGCATGTGATGGTTTACTTACAATCAGAAGAGAAGTCAAGAAAGTGTTATCCAAAGAATCCTTTACGATTCGAGGAGTTCGATAGAAAATGTTTCGTTGGCATCCAGGTTTTAGTTTACGGGCGGACCTGGAATTGGCTCCCTTATGGGTTGAACTCCCTAATCTTCCTTTCGCACTTTTCTCCCGGGCAATCATGAAGGCGATTGGAGACTCCTTCGACACCTTTCTTCGGATTGATGATGGAACAAGATACTTTGCTTGCCCAACGGTCGGCTCGCATGTGTGTTGAGATGGAAGTATCTAAACCTCTAATAAGATATGGCTTGAGAGCCCAAAATATGGAGGATATTGGCAAAAAAATTGAGTATCCTGGATTCAAATACTGTGAGCATTTCTCCTTAATTGGCCATGAGAAGGATTATTGTAGAAAATTGGTTGGAAGGAAGAGCGAAAAACCAAAACCTATGGGAGCTCCCGATAAAGAATGACATCTCGAGATAAGTCCAAGCAAAAACAAACTATGGTTGAAGGGATGCAAGATTCTCAAGAGCCGAAATAAATGTATGTCCCAGTGGTCAAAAAAGCGATGAAAGCTAATGGACTTATAGGAACTAGTGGAGCCAAAAATTCGCAAGGAGTTGAGATAAGTAGTGCACATGAAAAAGAAACCAAGGAGAAAACAAGGGGAGAGGCATCCGACAATGTGATATCTTCTAACAAATACGGGGTCCTTGCGGAAGAACATTCGGAAGGAGTTGGAGAAGGTAATGAAGAAAAATAAAAACACAAGAAGCATACAAGACGGCGGAACAACACACAAGGGTGACTAAGGATGAAACTGAAAATACACAAGACATTTTAGAGGGGGCTGGCTACAAATCCAAGGAAATCTGAATGGCAAGGCCGACAGAGCAATGTGATGAAGCAAAGTCTGAAGACGGATTTACTAAAGCGGCACCGCTGTGGATGGTCCCTTTTGTGGCCGACAGTAGCTCAGAGAATGAACAAGGTCAGTCTAAGCTTGCTGAAACAGAGGATCAGCTGTCCTCACAGGCAGCACTTTCGCCGAATCCAGGGGGTTCAAACAGGGCTGTTTTGCAGCACAGAACAGCGGACAGATTGATCGAAGAGAGACATGAAACAGGGGATACAAACAGGGCGAATGTGACGCACCGAACGGGCGACATATTGGAGCATTCTGCTTCAAGGAAATACAACTTTTGTTTCGCTGGATTCGTGGGCCAATGCACTGGATAATTTCGGACAGCAGGGAATTGATCAACGCTGAAACAGGGTATTCAATTTCTGCAACAGCCGCAGGGAGCTGGAACCTACTTTCCAATGAGATTGCATGCCGACAACATTCAAGCACAGGAAGAAACAGTTAATGCACAGAACTTGCAGATTGCAGGCAGGATGCACCGAGTCATGAAATAATGCATTGTCGGATGATGAGTCCTATGCAAATATGTCTTCTAATAACATGGTTGAGCCGGAGAGTGACACGAAACATGACTAACCCAGGTGTCCCTAATGATAGATAATATAATGTTTCTTGAATGCACGGGAGTTGGTAACCGGGCGACCCGTTGCAGATTAAAAAAGCTAGTTAAAGATAACAATATTAAGATGCTTGCCATTGCGGAGCTGATGATCCAAGCTTCAAGGCATATGGAGATTGCAGGCAAAGTGAGTCTGCCTTGCTTTGCAATGAATGAGGAGTTGACGGAAAATATGGCTCTTCTGGGATAATAACCTACAATTGGACATATTAATCCGCACCGATCAATTGATTCATTGTAAGGTTACTATCCTTTTTTCCAATATTGCTTTCTTCACTTCCTTTGTATATGCAAAATGTTCAGTACAAGAGAGACGAAAATTATGGGAGGACATGGAGCACATTGCAATGGGTATGGGATGAAGCATGGATCATTGGCGGCGACTTTAATGTCATTGTTGAAGGCGGAGAAAAATTAGGCGGACGTCCTCATAATCAACTGGCTACATCAGACTTTTCTAGATGTATCTCGAGCTGCGGCCTTACAGATTGTGGGTTTGAAGGACCAAAATTTACTTGGTGTAACAACCAAAGAGGAGATGACAGAACCTGGGCTCGACTACTTCGTTTTTTGGGTAATGCAGACTGGCTTACTCTTATGCAGCATTCTCGAGTTAATCATCTCCTTAGAGCATGCTCGATCATGCACCATTGCTTCTTTCTTTGCCTATGACACAGAGGGCAGGTATGTCCCCATTCAGATTCCAAAATATGTGGTTAACTCATGATGATTTTTGGGATTTGTGGACAGAAACTAGAACTCTCCGGTAGGTGGTTCTGGGGATATGTATATCGTGGCTATTAAACTTAAGCGCCTTAGAGGAGCTCTGAAAATATGGAATAAGGAAACTTTTGGCAACATTTTCAGTACCATTAGAGGATTGGAGGATGATATTGCAAGATTGGAATTCAGTTTAATGCAGGGTTGGGATACAAATGATATGGTTAATCTGAATTGATGTCAGGCTGAACTCAAACTGGCGCTGATAAGAGTAGAAATTTACTAGCAACAAAAATCAGGAGAAAAGGAGTTCAAAGAAGGAGATGCATACACTAAATTTTTTCTTTGCTTCCGTCAAAACCAAGCAAAAAAGGAGAACGATAACAAAAATCCATGACAGGGTAGGGACGTTAATCACGGATCCGAGAGATATTATTTTGGAAGCGAATAATTTTTTTGAAGCTTTGCTTTCAGCAGGAGGATATCAAGAGGATCTAGAACTCATGGAGTGCATTCCGAGTTTGATAAGGGAGGAGGACTGTGAATCAATTATGAAGTCTCCGAATTTAGAGGAAGTCCGACAAGCAGCTCTTAGCATTTCACATGATAGTGCACCGGGCCCGGACGGCTTTATAGCTGGTTTCTTTCATAGATGCTGGGACATTATTGGTCTGGATATTTGGAAAGCCGCGAAGGAATTTTTGACTGCCAAGCAATGCCAGGTAGCTTCTCCTCCAAATTTTTAGCTCTTATTCCTAAAATTGAAGAGCCCGTATCTTATTCTGATTTTAGACCTATCAGTCTATGCAACGTGGTTTATAAAATTTTTAGTAAGACCTTTGTTTGAGGTTGGGGAAGATACTCCCAATATTATCTCTTTAGAGCAGGGGGCTTTCGTCCAAGGGAGACTTATCTCAGAAAACATTGACTTGGCACACGAATTAATGAGGGAGATTGGCAAAAAAGTGATTGGGAACAATGCAATTTACAAGCTGGATATGGAAAAGGCGTATGACAGAATTGAATGGGGATATCTCTTGGCTGTTCTTCGTAAATTTGGTTTTAATAACAGAATATGTCATCTGATTTCAAATTGCGTAACTCAATGTGGATTCTCGGTGTTGATGCAAGGCAAATATGACGAGTATTTCAGATCTTCCAGGGGTCTTAGACAAGGTGACCCTCTCTCCCCCTTGCTCTTTGTTATTGCTGCGGAAGTACTAAGTAGAGGCCTCTCTCGAGCATTTCGTAGAGGGGAAATTGGTTTTTATCACGCACCCATGACGGCCTCCCCGATTACTCACCTCTTATATGCTGATGACTCACTGGTCTTCTTGAATGGTAGGACCAAATCTATTGCAGGATGTATGAAGTTTATTGATAGATACTGTCGGGCATCAAGAGAGAAAATTAATACGGCGAAAAGTTCGTTCATGATTGATGAGAAAGTGAGTGCCGAAAAACTAATTTTGATCAAATTATGGACAAGCTTCTCTTACAAACAGTCCCCGTCCACGTACCTTGGAGTTCCCATTTATCAAGGCAGATGCATTAGTGATTCAGAAGAGGTCCCCATAACTTTCATCACTAGACTCCTTCCAAGCGATGGCCATAACTTTCATCACTAGATTCATTGACAATTAGTGATTCAGAAGAGGTCCCCATTATCTACTCCATGTGAAACAAAATCCTGACAATTCTCTAAGAAAATACATTACGCGATTCACTGATGAGTTAACCATTACAGATGGATGTAGCGATGACACAACTGTGACCACTTTCACCTCCAGACTCAAGGGAGGACATCTATACAATATTTTAACTCTCAAAGCTCCGAAGAGCATGGCAGACCTACTAAAAAGCACACAGATGTACATCACTCTTGAAGAGATGTGGTTTGCCAAGAAAACATTGAGTATGATAGGAGATCTCTCCCAATGAAAAAGGAAAAAAGAGAGGAGAGAAGACGGGATGATAATCGCGGGAGGACAACGGTCAATCCAGAAGGCATCGAAATAACAGTAAGTCCGACTTTGGCAGACAATAGCTTGAGAAGTTGCAGTCCGCAAAGTTAGGCACAAACGATCAACCCAGAGAGGACGACTCGGCAAGTTCATTGGACTGAAGAAAATAGTCCAGAGGAAAGGAAAATGTGGACTCTGCTGTGGACCAAATGAGTAGACCAGAAGACTGATATACGTCATGCATGGCACAATATGAGATCGAAAACAGTCTAACCGATCACGAAAATGATATGCCAGAGATTTGCGGACAAGAATATGGCACCCGGACCTTCCTGCTTGATGCGCCAGAATAGACCTCCCAACTCTGGGTTTTAAAAAAAAAGATGCACAAGGTGTTCACTTCCTCATAATGATGCCCTGGTGATTTTAGTATCATGCCAAATGAAAGGTCAGAAGAGTGCTCATTGACACGGGTAGTTCAACTAACCTCATGTATCTGACAACATTTCGCAAAATGATATTTAGCGATGAAGAACTTACACCCACTGACCAACCTATGATGGTTTCAATGGTGAACAATGTCACCCACTCGGATTAATTTGATTACCAATCATAGCAAAAACACCATCTGCATACAATATGCTTCTAGAGAGACCTTGGTTACATGAAGTGGGTGTAGTGTCCTCCACCATGCATCAATGTCTCAAATATCACATTGGTGACGTCATTGGAGTCATCAAAGGAGATCAGTAAGTTACGTGCGAATGCCATTACAAGCAATGAAGGCTTCTAACAAATAACAATCACGGTCAAGACCAAAGGAGCCATCACAACAGCCCGGTCAACCACAGATAGATTATGGCCTCCCAGAGGATAACGTAGCTCCAACCAGTCCGAAGAGACGACCGAGTACGAGCCAATTGGAAGAAGAGACAACACCAATCCTTCTATATTTAACATGATAACTAGGTTTTTGAAAGGCGAGAAAGTCCTCCAAAATCTCAAATTGACAGAAAGATCATGTAATTTAATGTTAAGAATCTATATTTAAAATGAGTTTTGTGTTTTTGATTAACTGATGACCGAAAAGAATATGCATGATACATCTTAGATATAAGACCATAAAATAACCGGAAAGAGGTAATTGGGACAGGGAGGCCCGATAAAGCAAGCCCATAATGTAAACTAGGGTTGGGATAGCTCTAAGATCAAACGCTCTTATCACTATGATTTTATTTCTTAAGAATATTAATGTGATAGACATTTTATTTGTAGCTACAAGATCATGGTAACACATTTACATTTTATTTGAGACATAACAACTATGTGTGCCACTTACGCACTAGTGGTTATAATAGTGATAAATGGCGCTAACTGATTAGATTGGAATATTAATTGATTTGAAAATATTAAGAAATCAGGCTTTTACAATCATGTTTTACAATCAAGGTGATGTGGCGTGATTTTGAGAGAATGATGAAATTCTGAAAGTGTTTATGTGTATCTCGAGGTTTTAAAAAACTCATTTGATGATGTCACATCATCTTGATTGCAAAACTTGGTCCTAGAGCCTCACTCTAATTGATTAGATTGATCATAGTGTTATTATGTCATTGGGGCAAAGAGCTATAAATAGGAAGTTGTAAGAAAAAAGGGAATTCTAATTGGCGAGGAAATCAGCGAGGAAACGTGCAAGGGAGGGGGTGGAACCCTCCATCTCCCTCGAGATGTGTCACGTTTCCTCGCTGGTTTCCTCGCCAATTAGACAATCCCAAGAAAAATAAGAGACTTTGTCGGATATAGGAACAGATAGAAAAGTTTTGCTTAATAAATATTTCTTTGTTCCTTGGTGAATTGCAATTGAAGTGTGGTTACTATTTTTGATAGTTACAGGCCTTCTAAATCAAACCTATATCATGAAGATAATGGATTGATATCGCGTTGAATGAATTATTAAAAAATAATTATATAAAGGAAAGCTCGTGCTAAGTACGGGCTAAACTAGCTAGTTACCATTAGAATAAAGACACAAACACAAAAACACAAAAAAAAAAATTAATAATAATAATAATAGAGAGAGACATTTTTTCATTAAAGATAAAGAAAAAGAAAAAGAAAAAAAAATGTATTTCATCGACACACTTTCTCCTGCACTTTAGAAGGCACTCTTGTACGCCTCTGCAATTAGCAGTACATTTTCCGAAGCAGTTTTTATTCATCGCATCACCGGCAACTTGGGGAGGGGGATCGGGATTAGCTTGCACTACATTCACAGATGCTGCGAAGAAAACAATACACACAAAAATCATGACAATATTATACTTTGCCATTTTGTCTTTTTTTTTTTGATAGGCCTTTTAGAAGAGGCATGGGAAAGCAAAGAGAACAAACAATTGGTTCCACCAACCAACCGCGCTTTGTGTACAATCCTCTTTCTTAACTGGAAATTAGATATAGGATACACTTGTTAGACTTTTTGTGATTTATGTATGGAATTGGTTCCACCAACCAATCCGAACTTCAATATCGACTTCCCCAGAGCCCACCATTGTCGACCATTTTTCCAACATTTCTAACACACTCGTTTCCATCACTGGGATCAACAACTAAACAAAAAAAAAATGTTTAGAAAGAATTCATTATATATGAAAATTTACATTATATGAGACAACATCATATATAATAAAATGGAAAAAAAATTGAAACTTACTTTGAGATTTTCCATATGAATGGTTGGAGTGATGATCTTTCTATGGTGAGCCCATTTCTCCCATTTGAGACTCAATAGACCATCACCTTCAAGTTTTTTTCACTAATGGATTGGATTCATTTTTCTCGTAAAACTCCGATCTCGATGTGAATATTTCGCGAATCAGGTCAGGATCGGCTACTGTATTGCGAGCCGTGGGTCTGAACCATATAAGGAAAGTTGCACCTACATTGATCCACACAGCGCAACAATTAGATATGCAAAAAAAAAAAAAAAAAAAAATTGATGATGAAAAATAAGCAAAGGGAAAGATTACACACAAAGTAGCAAAAAAAACCACACCAAAAACTTCAAAGTAAAAATAATGAGAGTGAAGAAAGATAGTAAGAATGGATATAGTGGTAGTAAGTAGACCCTACAAATGGATGGAAAACAATCAAAATAGGGTAAAAAGAGCTGATGATTTCAAGTTACAAATCACAAAAAATGAGTGAGAAGGTGAAAAAAAAAAAAAAAAAAAAAAACAGAACATACCATAGATTCTCTTCCAATGATGGTAGAAGGAGAGGACTCTAGGGAGGATGTTGTGAGAGAGAGGCATAGGATGAGAAGAGGCTTTGAGCATCAAAGCCATAAGTTCTCTAATGTTCCCAGTGAAGAACTTATAAGGGGGTCCCTTGATTCCTTGCTTGGAGAAATGTTGTTCAATACTCTTTGGTCTCCACCATAGAAATCTCACTACTTTGATGAGCACTAATACTATAGCCAAGCAGGCGAACAGAACAGGCATCCAAAACCAAGAGTAAAGCCTCTCCGTCATATTTCGAACTTGGATTTGCTTGAACTTGTTGTGGTGGTTTATGGGGTTGGTGTTTGGTGTTGGTGGTGTGGTGTGTTGGTGGTGTTGCTGGTGTTGGTGGTGTTGGTGGTGTTGCTGGTGTTGGTGGTGTTGGTGGTGTTGGTGGTGTTGGTGGTGTTGGTGGTGTTGGTGTTGGTGTTGGTGGTGTTGGTGTTGGTGTTGGTGCTGGTGTTGGTGTTGGTGTGGTTGTGGTTGTGGATGTGTGGTTGTTGTTAGGGTTGGTGTTGGTGTTGGTATTGGTGTTGGTGTTGGTGTTGGTATTGGTGTTGTTGTTGCTGTTGGTGTTGGTGTTGACTTGGGTGTCGGTTTGGGTGTTGGTGTTGGTATCTCCTTCCATTTATATTTCTTTCTTTCTTGCTTTCTTTGTAAAGCCTTTTTGTTGTTGTTGTGAGATGGTTTTTGGCTCTGAGAGGCAATAGCAAGGCTTTTTATTACTACTACAGGGAGAGTTTTTATAGAGAAAGGAAAAGGGAGTGTCTTATTTGAGAGGAAGGGCAGGGCCGGCGCCGTAGGGGCCGCCATTGGAGTTCTATGGGGCCAACGAAAATGTTGTTTTTAAAGTGTGTATTTTCCACCCATTTTGACAATATTACCCTTACAAATTTTATTAGATTACCTAATATACAATCTAATAATTTCAATGTTCAGTATAAATTTCGCGAATAGGATGGCCATGATTCTGTAGTTAGAGAACTGCTTAATTATCGACAGTGATGCATCAAAGTGTGTAATGTCCCATGGCTTTGAGTAAATAATTTAAAAGTGTAATTTTACTTGTAATAAGAGGTTACTCTATAGTTGGTTTCAAGAATGAAAATGAATTTGTTTCTTGTTCGTAGGGAGTTTGTAACTCTTTACTGATTCATTTTTGGTTGCTAAAACCGAATTGCTTTGTTATGTTTTGTGTGAATTTGAACTCTCTTTGGGTATGCTATTATTGTTGGCACTAACAATTAAAACCAAAAAAACTTTTATGAATCGAGATTTGTTACTTAACATTTGTAATTTCTCAATCAACGTTCTAAGTAAGTCTAGGCATTCAGGGCTATTAGCTATTTTTTTCTTCATAGTTTTGGCTCTTTACACTACCACCCCTTCTTTCTTTGTATACAATCCACTTTGAGTCTTTTATGCAGGTTTGCTCAAATGGAAAAAACATCAGTGTGAATATTATTGAGTGTATGGTTGGCAATACATTTGGTTCTATCTAATTACCCGAACTATGGAAGGCGGTTTTCAACAATTATGGTGACCAAAAGTTTTGATTTGAAGATTGGCAGTATCAAATACTGATATAAGATTGTCGCAAGTACTAAGCCATGGAAAGAAACATGATAATTACACCGCAAATTACTCCATCATGACTACCCTTACAACATTAGAAAGGGATTAAACCAAGCCTTTTGGTATTAAATTTTTTTTTTTTGTTTTTTACTTTTCAGTAGACCTTATTTTTGTTTTTACACTGTGGGAAGCCCTTGGCATGCATTGAGACATTTCATTTGTAGACCATAATATAGCTATCATGTGATGGAAAAACAAGATAATCCCACATACCAATTATAGAGAATCAGTGATACACGTTACGCATAATGGAGTATCTAAGTATCAGAATATTGCATAATCCTTTACTTTCCCAGGTCTAAATCATAAAAGACTCAATTATTGAGTAGTGGTCGCAGAGAATATTGAATAACCTGTAAAAAGCCAATAGTTTGTAAAATGTTGAACTCATTAGGGTTCATGTATTATAATCAATCTCGTTAGTTAAGAAGATCGTATCATTTCTTATGTCAAATTGAAAAGAATGAATAGCAAAATAAAAAATACACCCAAGCAAAGTGAAGATTTTGAATTTTATTTTCATTTATTTATTCATTTTTAGACCTGAGTTTGGTTCCATGAGATTGCCAAACTCTGAACATAAATTCAAAATGTTTGTTTCGAAAATATGGCAAGATTCTCAAATAACTTGTCTTTGTGTTTCTCTCAACAAAGTGTGACACCTATATGCCTACAATGACATCAAAATTGCTATTACAGTCTCCCAATATAGGTATAGTTTGTGGTCCTTCTTCATCGACAAATTCACAATACAATGTGCTATAAACTATAATATGCTTGAGAAATACATTTTCCCTTTGAAATAATCTGGGCATTGCGTATGGTGCAATACGACGATGACCTCCGGGAACTATCAGTTAGGGATTTTCAGACTTTTGGTCCCAATGGTAATGGATTCCATCAACAGCGAGACAAGTTTGTGAATTTGTAAATGTTCAGAATGGTCCCTCTATTTCAAGGTTAAGTTGGTCATGCCCCATACGCTTCCTTGTCGAATCTCTAAAAATTATGCCCAAATCTAACCACCCCATATTAATTTTGGGACCAAAATATAACATTGGGATTAATACACGAATTGTCTTTAAATCCCAAACATGCAAGGTGTTGGTTGTATTAGTACTTGCAAGGGTCTAAGAGACATCTTTAGGTGTTTTTATCTTATGCTAAAGAGCCCTTCCCACCTCAAATGTCATCGGCAAGGTTTGAATCTTGAACTTGAGTTTTCATCTGTCAGACATACCACTGAACTGGAATATTTACTTAACTTGAATCAAATCTTAAAATTTAGTTTGAGACTAGAAAAACATAGGGATTTTATTTATTTATTATTAGACAAAGCACTTCAAAACTTTTGTATTTTGAGTTTTAGGATCCAGCATTGAAGGACTCTTCCCTCAAAACCAGATAAATCCTATACATTGGGAGTTTAGAATCTCTCATTTCGGCAAACATCGTGAAGAGCAAAATATCGAATGCCATAGTCTATTCATATAACTTAAAATTCCTTAATTCTCACTAAAGGTCCATGAACCAGATGCCAGCCAAACAGGCTCATCTCCACAATTATTTTGTTGGGAAAATTAAGTAGATTATGGATAGCCCATGTGGAAAACATGAAAGAGCTCCTAGATTCAAGGCTAAATAAATAGATATCATTTAAAAATGGTTTTATTGTCACTTAATTTTGTTTGTTGGGAGGGGACTTTTGTTTGTTAAATTTGCTCATCTTTAACAACAATAATAGTGATTGGGGATAAGAGAATGACATGAAAAAGTTTGTAATGCTGTATGGATCTATACAACACTAGTTTGGCTTTTGCTTTGCTTAGCTAATATGAGATATATCTATTTCAGAGAAAATGAAGAATGCAATAGAAAATCAAATTTGAACCTGAAATAGGTGGTTTTATGTAGAAAAATTTTAATTGTAAAGTAGTCAATAAATAGAATGTTGAATCTTAAATCCTGACCTTTTCTTGTCAATAACCACCTCCCACTGAAAGGTCAAATTGTAAGGCGAACGATATGTAATGCATACATTAATTACGAGTTTCAGAGGCGATAAAACTCTAAAACTTTACGTAAAACTATAGAAATTCATATAAAAAAATCCAATATCAAAATTATACAAGGATGTACATTAACACAAACAGAACGATAGATCAGAAAAAGAGAAGCGTCCACCATGACTTGAGGTTTATACTGTTTGCGGAGGAAATAGACATAAATTATTGACATGCTAACCAATTATTATGGCTGAACAAAAAACGATCAAACCGATTAAACCGACCGAATTGATCTAAACTGAACCAATCGGTTTCGAATTGGTTTCAGTTTTAAAAAATTCAAAACTAAAGTAGTCGGTTCGATTTTCGGTTTTTATATAGAACTATTCAGCCCAACACTATCCCATAGTTATATTAGTAATACCTTTTCTTATGGTACTAATTCGAGATATTGAATTGAAATGCTTCAATAATTCAGGTATAGTAGTTAAATTGCATGCATATCGAAATAACCCTTATCACCAAAACAACCCAAACAACATGACATAAAAAAGATTGGGCATCCCCATAGTGTCAACTAGATGAGACTAATTGAAAAGGAAGTCATCAAAGAGGTCTGGATGAGTTGATACTTAGCCACTGCTAGCTCCAACCATCCACCGACAATGAAAGTCATACTTTGTTTTAGTTCTACTCTCACCTCCCTTCCCCTTATTCATCAATCATTGTCACGAGTACCCTTTACCCTACGCATCAAGGCTTTGTTATTTGGGTTATAGCACCCTCTTTAACATATCAACTCCACATATTGTTTCAAGGGTGTTATTGATCAGACTTCATCTTTGATGTTAATTGAAGGTGTTTTTTTCATTCCAATTGTGAGACCCTTGTGTGGGCGGACTTGAGGGGGAGGGTGAGGGTGAGGGTTGGAGCCCAATAGGCCCAACAGGCCCGTGGATCCCAAGAGGAGTTGGGCGAGCTACCAAGGGGAAACATAGTCCCACATCGCCTGGGTAGGGAAGGATGATGATCTTTATATGTGCAGGGTCATCTCCCCATTGTACAGAGGCCTTCTGAGGGACAGTTAACGACTGTGAAGGAACGTAAAACCTTGAGGTCAGGAACAGCTAACGACTGTGAAGCCAAAGAGGACAATATCACGTTGGCCACACAGGCACAACGTCCACGTTGCCCGAGGGCCCACCTCCACGTGGCACACTTCCGGCTGGGTCAGGCTCTGATACCAAACTGTGACGACCCGCCTCCCGCACTGTACAGATACTGTCCGCTTTGGGCTACCATCCGGCCCTCACGGCTTTAAAAGGCCTCTGTACAATGGGGAGATAACCCTTCACATATAAAGATCATCATCCTTCCCTACCCAGGCGATGTGGGACTATGTTTCCCCTTGGTAGCTAGCCCAACTCCTCTTGGGATCCACGGGCCTGTTGGGCCTATTGGGCTCCAACCCTCACCCTCACCCTCCCCCTCAAGTCCGCCCACACAAGGGTCTCACAGTCCACCCCCCTTAAGGCCCAACGTCCTCGTTGGCCACACAGGCACAACGTCCACGTTGCCCGAGGGCCCACCTCCACGTGGCACACTTCCGACTGGGTCAGGCTCTGATACCAAACTGTGACGACCCGCCTCCCGCACTGTACAGATACTGTCCGCTTTGGGCTACCATCCGGCCCGCACGGCTTTAAAAGGCCTCTGAACAATGGGGAGATAACCCTTCACATATAAAGATCATCAACCTCCCCTACCCAGGCGATGTGGGACTATGTTTCCCCTTGGTAGCTCGCCCAACTCCTCTTGGGATCCACGGGCCTTTTGGGCCTATTGGGCTCCAACCCTCACCCTCACCCTCCCCCTCAAGTCCGCCCACACAAGGGTCTCACACCAATCTTCTCCAATGTTTCTCACCCTAACCAAATTCGTTGTAGTTTGTGGTACGTGTCCTGGTTTTCTTTATTTATTTCATGTCTGAAGGCTACATTACAGTCTCCAGAGAATAATAGAAACAACCCCTCAATGCTACATATCACGATTATTCTCATATAGAATTAACCAAACCTTATCTATAGACAGCGCGCCATTGCCATTTGCCAGCTGCTAATATCTAAATCTTATCCACGTAATATATTTAAGTCGCATTTGTTTTAATTTTTTGAACTAACGAGTAATTAATGAAACGATGCCTAATGAAGGTTACATATCATCTTCCCCAGTATATCTTAAAGGCCGATAGATAGTTTGCCACCTAACATCCAAATCACATTTTTGTTTTTTAAGCCAATATAAATTAGATATTGGGGTACTATTGATTGTCTGGAGTGAGGGGGGATGGATATAGGGGTGTAATTTTATGAATGAAACATGAAAGTGGGTCTTAAGGGATATGGTTAGAGCAGACACTGAAAGAGACTAAGCAATGAACAAAGAGACCAACTGTAGTTATTAACACACTATAGAGGAAGAATTGTACTTTTGACTAAACACATTTTGTGGGTTTTTGGAGATATGAAGGAGTTGGCATCCACATATATATTGTGCAAAGTACACACCCCTTCACATGGGAAGCACCCTCCTTGGTAGGCTCCAATGCGTAAATTTGTCATAATACATGTAATTAAGGAGGGAAAATGATATTTGAACAACAAAATTAATGTACCCATCAAAGGTCAAATGATCTGAATCTATATCTGTCCTGAGATTTAAGAGGTTGAAAGTGAACTCAAAATATTGTGGTCCCATACATATTCATCGTAAAAATGTTTGGTAATAAGACGTCGCTTTAGTTATTAACACACTATAGAGGAAGGATTGTACTTTTGACTAAACACATTTTGTGCGGTTTTGGAGACATGAAGGAGTTGGCATCCACATATATATTGTGCAAAGTACGCACCCCTTCACATGGGAAGCACCCTTCTTGGTACGCTCCAATGCGTAAATTTGTCATAATACATGTAATTAAGGAGGGAAAATGATATTTGAATGACAAAATTAATGTACCCGTCAAAGGACAAATGATTTGGATTTGTATCTGTCCTAAGATTTAAGAGGATGAAAGTGAACTCAAAATATTGTGATCCCATAGATATTCAACGTAAAAATATTTGGTAAAAAGACGTCGCTTTAGTTATTAACACACTATAGAGGAAGGATTGTACTTTTGACTAAACACATTTTGTGGGTTTTTGGAGACATGAAGGAGTTGGCATCCACATATATATTGTGCAAAGTACGGACTCCTTCACATAGGAAGCACCCTCCATGGTAGGCTCCAATGCGTAAATTTGTCATAATACATGTAATTAAGGAGGGAAAATGATATTTGAACGACAAAATTAATGTACCCATCAAAGGACAAATGATCTGGATTTGTATCTGTCCTGAGATTTAAGAGGTTGAAAGTGAACTCAAAATATTGTGGTCCCATACATATTCAACGTAAAAATATTTGGTAAAAAGACGTCGCTTTAGTTATTAACACACTATAGAGGAAGAATTGTACTTTTGACTAAACACAATTTGTGGGTTTTTGGAGACATGAAGGAGTTGGCATCCACATATATATTGTGCAAAGTACTGACCCCTTCACATGGGAAGCACCCTCCTTGGTAGGCTCCAATGCGTAAATTTGTCACAATACATGTAATTAAGGAGGGAAAATGATATTTGAACGACAAAATTAACGGACCCGTCAAAGGACAAATGATCTAGATCTGTATCTGTCCTGAGATTTAAGAGGTTGAGAGTGAACTCAAAATATTGTGGTCCCATACATATTCATTGTAAAAATATTTGGTAAAAAGGCGTCGCTTTAGTTATTATTACACTATAGAGGAAGGATTGTACTTTTGACTAAACACATTTTGTGGGTTTTTGGAGACATGAAGGAGTTGGATTCCACATATATATTGTGCAAAGTATGCACCCCTTCACATGGGAAGCACCCTCCTTGGTAGGCTTCAATGCGTACATTTGTCATAATACATGTAATTAAGGAGGGAAAATGATATTTGAGCGACAAAATGAATGTACCCGTCAAAGGTCAAATGATCTGAATCTGTATCTGTCCTGAGATTTAAGAGGTTGAAAGTGAACTCAAAATATTGTGGTCCCATACATATTCAACGTATAAATATTTGGTAGAAAGACGTCGCTTTAGTTATTAACACACTATAGAGGAAGGATTGTACTTTTGACTAAACACATTTTGTGGGTTTTTGGAGACATGAAGGAGTTGGCATCCACATATATTGTGCAAAGTACGCACCCCTACACATGAGAAGCACCCTCCTCGGTAGGCTCCAATGCGTAAATTTGACATAATACATGTAATTAAGGAGGGAAAATGATATTTGAACGACAAAATTAATATACCCGTCAAAGGAAAAATGATCTGGATCTGTATCTGTCCTGAGATTTAAGAGATTGAAAGTGAACTCAAAATATTGCGGTCCCATACATATTCAACGTAAAAATATTTGGTAAAAAGACGTCGCTTTAGTTATTAACACACTATAGAGGAAGGATTGTACTTTTGACTATAGACATCGCTTTAGTTATTAAAAAGAGTTGTGTTTGTGATTAACTGATTAGCAAAAAAATATGCATGGTACATCTTCGATTTAAGCCCATAAAACAACCAGAAAGAGGTACTCGGGACAGGTTGGCCCAATAAAGCAAGCCCATAAGATGTACCATGATTTTATTTCTTAAGATCTTATAGGGAAAGCTATAAGATCAAACACTCTTATAACTATGATTTTATTTCTTAAGAATATTAATGTGATAGACATTTTATTTGTAGCAACAAGATCATGGTAACATATTTACATTATATTTGAGACATAACAACTATGTGTGCATAGCGCGAGCTTACGGATTAGTGTTTATAATTGTGATAAGTGGCGCTATTTGATTAGATTGGAATGTTAATTGATTAGATTGCTTCTAGTGTTATTATGTCATTGAGGGCAAGCAGCTATAAATAGGAAATTGTAAGAAAAAATAAGAGACTTTGTCAAATAGAGGAACAGATGGAAAAACTTTGCGTGATAAATATTTCATATTTCTTTGTTCCTTAGAGAATTGTAATTGAAGTGTGGCTATTATTTTTGATAGTTACAGTGTTAGCGAAGTTTTTTGAATGGGCCTTTAGATGTGTTCTTCGGCTGTTGCTCCAGGCCTTCTAAATCAGACATATATCATGAAGAGAATGGATTGATATTGCATAGGAGTTCATAAACATTAGGGCAAAAATGCTTTAGAATGCGGTTGTTAGTGTTGGGAACAACTACAAATGAATTTCTATCAAGGGTTGTTAGTGTTGGGAACGACTACAAATGAATTTCTATCAAGGGTCGGGATCTTGGGACTAAAAATTTATGACTCAAAATCCAACCCAAACAATAGGCTCTCAGATTGGTTTTCATTCGACGGATAATAGTGATAATAAATAATGAGTAGAGTTGGCTTAACCAATTAAAAAAAAGCAGCTATGTATAGTTGAGCCAATCCAATTAATTTTGTTTCCTAAAAGAATATATATTATAAAGATTCTATGATCTCTTTTTTACTCATGGTATGTTTCTATCTCTTAATTTTCATATTTTTTCTTCTTCGTTTTTGCAAGATACCCAACTACTCTTGCTTTAGATGTTCAAGAACTTCTTTATGCTTTTATATATACCAAGTTTGTTGCAGTTTGTCCATAAAGTTCATTGCAATTTTATATCTTGTGCTAAATTCTTCAATTTAGTTCTTCTAAATTATTTTTCTTCCGAAAGTTCTTGGTTCACCACAACTTGTAAAAACTTTTTTTTTCCTGAAAGGCAAGCGCGAACTTGTAAAGACATTGATTATAGACTCTAAAAGAGAAATAGACATTTCAAAAATAAAGAAAATAACAATATATAATTAACAAAAATAACAATCTAGGTTAAATATAAGTGTTATAATTAGAATTTGCGATTATTTAGCAATTGTTTCGTACTTTTACTAATGAAACAATGAAAGAAGTTGGAAGAGAAAGAGAAAAACTGAAGCGTCAAGTTTTTGTAAATATTTTTTAGGAAACAAAATCAATCATTGTAACTAGTTGTCATTTTTAATTAGTTAAACCAACTAATTATTTAATATCATTGATATCCATTGGATCAAAACCAATCTGAGAGTCTATTCACTACTACAAATATAGGCATGCATAGCGCTTAAAAATAGGCTTAGATAGCGCTCAAAAAAGCGCTATGCAAGGCGCGTACTTGAATAGCGCTTCGCTTAGATAGCGCTTTAAAATCCGCTATCTAAGCGTTTTTTTTTTTAATTAACTTCAATAGCGCCTTCTAAAGCGCTATGTAAGCGCTAATTTTTTTTAAATTAGCTTGAATAGCGCTTTGTTAAGCGCTATTTAATTTAAATGATTTTTTTAAATTAGATTTGTTTATCTGCTAAGATAGCGCGTAAATAAGCGCTATGGAAGTAATTAGATTGTTCTTAGATAGCGCTTAAAGAAGCGCTATTGTAGTATATATGTTAAACTTAGATAGCGCTAATTTGAGCGCTATATAAGTTATTTGATTTGTTTTTTCTCTTTTTCCGATACCGATTTTCTGGGCTAAATATAATATTTAATATAATAATGACAACGTTCAATCAATCAATAAAGACACAACATGATAACTAACTATTTCTCATTCATTCAAAATATAATTTAAGCATTCATACAAAATTGTTAATATGCTATCATATATATACACCAGCTTTTTTGGCCACGAAATGAAATGGCCAACAGCTTCTCCTACAGTCCTAACTTCGTCTGTACATTGCGGCACCGCTGAATGTTTCTCAGATTCTACCACCACTTCAAATTGTATCCTCGCATAACCTGAAATTGCATTATGGCATTGTATAAGTATAACAACACACACACACACTAAGTCGGTATATAAATCTTAACCTGAAATATAAGAACACACCTATTATTGCTACTATATATATGCAAACCACAGCCAAACACAAAGGGTTTTGTATCAGTAAGATAAATGTAAATGACTAAAGGTCCAACTATATTTCTTGATAGCAGCCTTCTCAACTAATATATATATATATATATAGTAGCAGTAATAGGTGTGGAACTTATCCCAGAATAACCAATTCCAACGAGCTCAAGAACTCCGGGAACTAAAGGAAGCCTATCAATGGCCTGCAGAAACAGAATGCACAAGGACAAGATTAATCACAAGAAGATGATGAAGATTGTGAAAACATTTGAGAACTACCACTACTACAAATATTAGCTTAGGTAACGCCACTTAGATAGCGTTTTTTTAAAGAGATATCCAAGTGGGCGCTAGGATAGCGCTTATTTGTTTTAAAAAAAAAAAAATCAAAAAAAACTCTACAATAGCGCTTAAATTTTTTTTTTTCTGTTAAGCGCTATCTTAATTATGTCTTAGATAGCGCTTTAAAAAACGCTATGTGGAAAAACGTTACCAAAACTACCATAGCGCTTTTAAAGTGCTTGCATAGCGCTTTTAAAGCGCTATGCTACCTACCCTCTTGTATAGCGCTTTATCCTATAGCCTAATAATTAAAAAAAATCAAATATCAAATTAAAACTCGTTTTTGCAGATCTCGATACGATCGGACGGTTAATATTATAAGGCCTAATAAAAACCTAAATCTCGACAAAATCAGCTTTCGTTTTGCTCTTGCCATTTTTTCGAACACAGAGAGGCGTTAGGAGGACGGAACCGAGGCGAGGAGGCGAGGAACCAGATCGAGGAGGCGAGGAACCGAGGAAGGACGCGAGGAAGGAGGCGACTCAGGCGAGGAACCAGAGGAGGCGAGGAGGCGAGGAACCGAGGAGGTCGCAGGGAAAGGACCAGGTTCGTCTCTCTTGCTTCTTCTTGCCTTTTTTTTTTTTTTTTTTTTCTGTTTGTGTTTTGTGTGTGATTCACTGATTATTAGCCTATTTTTTGTCTACTGAGGAAGTGAGCATCTAATGCATATTTTTATTGTTTTTGAGTTATAGGCATATAGCTTTATGTTCAAAATGTTGTCATATTAGTGTTTCATGTGTAGTATCTAATGGAATGGAATGAATGTGTTATTAAAAATGTGTAGTTATACTCGTATGAATGAATTATTGTTTAAAGATACATGGACTGTTTTGTTGAGAAAATATTTCAATCAAATTGTGACAGAGTGTATTAATATAACTTATTCAAAATGAAAATGTAGTCCTCCGTATATGTTTCTTCATATTTTGATTCCGACAGGTTTCTAAGTCATTTCTCTATGATTTATTGTTACGAAATTGTTTGGATTCGATCTTTGTCTTCTCTTTGTGTATGATAGATTGGACAAATATAAATATTTCATGCTTAGCTTCCACTAATTAAAGTGACTGTTCATAGAATTGTGTGCTAGTAAGAATCTTGCTAAGTCCTAAGAGTGGAAAGAACAAGTAAAAAATGTGGATTCATGGCAATGGAGATTGATGTATTAATGTTTTTTTGTAGTATTGTTTTTAATGGATCGAGAATGGGTAAATGCGGATCGATTATCTGAAGAGTACAAGAAAGGGGTGGAAGAGTTTTGTGCTTATGCAACTAAGAATGCTAAAAATCCAATGTTCATTAAATGTCCGTGTCGAAAATGTTTAAATGTAAAAGAGGTTAGTGGTCAAATGAAGTTGCACGAGCATTTATTGTGTCATGGTATTGACAAAACATATAAGGTTTGGACATATCATGGTGAGAGCAAAGATAAACGTAGCTCAATTGGCAAACGTAAACATAGTTTATCAAGTCAATTGGGCTCCAGAATAAATGAAGCATTTGTAGTAAGTACTCATTATCCTTTGCAATATTGGCTTGTTACTTATGATTTTGTGTATTAATTCACGCTTATACTCTTTATTTTACAGGATCATGACTGCTAGATCCCCGAGCAAGAATCAGAGCAAGGGTCGTGCTCGAGAGAACGGTCGAGGGGATGGTCAAGATGATTCTAGAGGATGTGAGACAGGAGGTTCAATTGGAAATAGTGGCTTGGCCCAGGTTCAGTCTCGAGGAATAGTCACTATGGTGAGTGTTAAGAAAAAAAGGGCCAAAGGAGATGTAATAAAGGTGAATTGGAATGAAATGGGCCAACCAATTGGCAAAGAGTTGATGACCTTAGCACACTTTGTTGGATCTTGCTGTAGACGAACGTTTCCAATCACGATTACCAATTGGCGTAAGGATGATTTGTTGCCATTGAAAGAACAACTTTGGGATGAAGTCAAGGTACCTTTGCTATCTCAATCTGCGTTTAAATTTTAGTAATTGGTGTGGTTGTTTGTTTGGATATACATATTGTCTTCCTGTCATGTTCTTAAAATCATATGTTTTTAATCATGTTGTAAAACACTTGTCTTGGTGCATGTTATGCGATGCATGAACGTTTGGAATCTGATTAAGTTTAGTTATATTCTCTGCATTACTCAAAACAGCTCATGATAATTCTGGATACCAAGAAAAACTGTAGTGATCCAACTTAACACCTTCAATGTCTGAGCATCCATCAATAAAATGTTATGATAGTTTAAACTTTCCACAGTTTGAAAATATGCTTAGCTTACACTACCTTGGGAGGCCATATAGGACAAGAATGGCTGTGACTTCACATATCCGAGTCAGCTTCTGTGGTTGTGAACTCATACCTAAAAGTCGGTTTCCACCAATTCTTGGTCTTCTAAGAATCTGAGACATTTCAATAAGGAGAAAAGTAAGGAAACTGTATTATCAATATCACTGCTATATTGATCGAATGGTCACTACCAAAGAAAGCCGTATATTTGTGGACCTTACCGATGTTTCACGCAAACGGGTGGAGCTATACATGGGGCATGGCAGCTGTTGGAGGGACCAACGTCTGTCTTCGGAAATGTGAACCTGAAAACATCTACGAACCGGTGCAGGCTTTACAAATGAGAAATCATTTTGATCTTACTGATCTGTTCGTTGGTCATGACTGGATTCCTCCATTGTTCCAGACTCTAGACTATCATCCTCCACTCTGCCGATCAAATCGGCTGTGGATGTTGGCATGTCAGACATTTTTGTGTTTAGGTGTCTTCTACTAGCAACAGAACTGAGATTCGAATGCCCAGTAGTCTTGTATCGATGAAGTGGGTGTGCAGGAGATGCACTAGGAGTAGTCATAGGAGACATTCCCAATCTTTCCTCTTTCTTCTTCTTCTTCTTCTCAGCTGCCTTATGCCAATTTTTAAGCGCTTTGGCTGTCTGTTCCTCAAAGATGGATTTCTTCATTGTTGATCCCATCTGCACAATAACCAACATATCTCAATACTAGTAATAAAATGCATACCTTAGCGTGTTTCCAAATAAATGTCGGTATAATGATTATACCTGAGTTACTAGGGCATAAAGTGGAAGCGTAACGTAACTGCACATAAATTGGACTGTAGCCCTGCATCAACCCTACAAAATTCAGTTCATATTTAAGAGCTTCTAAGTAATGATAGTCATACTATAATACGAGTGCCTATGTCTATCCACGTAAAGAAAAAATTCCGGGAAGTGAAGGCTTACCCAAGACAAAGTCTAACAATAATAAGATTAAAGTTCTCATGGAAGCAAGATCTCAACCCAAACTCGCTCTGCAGAACACAAGTATAACTATTGTCAAGCCGTATGTCAAAAGGATAATTGTCCATAAACTAGACATATGAAGGGAAATGTTTGATAAGAGAAATGAAAATGATTACTTACCCATATCCATATGAAATATATTATCTGGAATGCATTCTGCACAAATAAAAAAAATAAAGAAACAAATTGCCACGTTAGATCAAATTCAATAGTCATAACCAGGAAAAGTTTAATGTCTTCATGCTCATAATTGAAACAGAACTTATATTTAATTTTGTATTCTGATTTGAGGATAATAGCTAGCTGCTTCCATTGCTTTGATGAGATGATCATATGTCCATTGCACATTTGAAGAGTATCTGAAGCTGACCAGACCCCACCATGTACTAACTCATTCCCAACTCTCTAACACACATCTATGGACCAAGGTATGAAAATGTGTCAGGTAATTGTTGTGAGAGATCATACACGGGGGATAGGATCAATCAATATACCTTATTAATCTGGTGTAAGATATCATATTATCCGAGGTTTTCCCCTACTTACTTTCTCAATGCCAACAAACAATTCAAAATACCTTTACTCTAATTAGGTAAATGTGAATCCGTTCATCAAAACAGGCCTGGTGGGGAGTAGCTTCGCCCGAGTTCCATTGAATTGTTTTTTTATAAATCATATAAGATACGGAGACACCAGGTCACCCACATGTGCGGGGCTCCGATTGTGCTCAACATGCTCACAGGGCCAAACACCAAACCGCTTCCACACCCGGTCAGTGTGCAAACTGGAGGAGCCCCACCTCCAGCAACCGTCCTGTCCCGAGCTGAATTACTGGGTTTTATTGTGGACCACGCATACGGGTTGACAGAGTCAGGTGGATCAGCCGTGTTATGCAGCTGGAAATCTGAGTGGGATCATTTGCCACTGACTGAGAGAGCAAAGTTGAAATCAAGACAAGGTGTTAGAACTCTCGGAATGACTGACACGGATGTAGTTGATACTGAAACCGGGGAGAGTGTGAAACGTGATGGGAAATCACTTGGTGAGATCGTTTCGCGGGGAGTATGTGCAAGAGAACTTTGGTGGTAATCTTGTGAGAGAGAATTTCGGAGGTAATCTTATAAACTGAAGAGAGCAAGCTGGATTGACCTGCATTCCTCACTAGATTTGGGTTCTCTGGTCTTTGCAATGAGGTAACTAGGGTAGTATTCAATCTCCACTCTACAAAGTGTCTTTGATTGAATCCAGAATTAACATGAAGTCAGCTTTTATAAACTCCCAAGATTTGTGAAATAGGTCCATCGGGAATCCGTCAAGTCCTGCCACATCATGATTAAGTTTCTGCATAGCCCAAGTAATGGCAGTCTTAGTGATGTCTGCCTGAAGTCTGTCTTCGGATTTACTATCCAAACACTTGAACAACAAAGGGTCCAAAGATGGTCTCTAGTCGTCAGATTCAGTGCTGTTTGCAGAAGTGAATGATGCGAGTAGAAATAGCATTGGGATTATCTGATATGACAACATTAATTGATAGAGAACCAATTGAGTTGGACACCTTTCTGAAATTGGCTAATTTGTGAAACAGCTTGGAACAGAGAGAATTCTCCCTCTTAAGAAGCTTTGAAAGTTCAGCTCTCAGCTCAACTCTTTGCTCCTGTTCAGAATCATTAAGGTCCCTTTGTTCCTTAATCAGGTCAAATCTTGGTTATAACAAGAACTTGAAGTTTTCCAAACACTTCTGACGAAACTTCTGAGATTTTTAACTTTTTCCTAAGGATGAAACCTTTATTTCATTGAACTAAGAGTCTCCCAGTGGATTTTGATATCCTGAACGTGGGATGGGTTGTCAAACCACATTCTTTCAAATCTAAATGGAGAAATCAAACATTCTTCCACCATGTAAAATGTGTTCTTTTGATTCTTCCAAAACTCCGCATCCTTTGCAAGTTCCATCAAATTTGTGTTTCATGTCTAGCCAACACATTCCTAGCACTAGGCTGGTTCGATACTGACTCCAAGGCTCCAACATAAGAATTCTTCTTTCATGCGTATTTTCTTTCTTCCATAAAATGTTAGTGGGAGAATTACGGTAAATTCCTAGAGCTGAACCTTGAGATGTGAGTTTTGTTCCACTGTTAGAACTCTCGGAATGACTGACAAGGATCTCACTGTTTTTTTAACTGATACAAACTGAGAACAAAACTCAAGTTGTTAGATCCCAATAACATTGTATCAGTCCATTGTTGAAGAATTAATAACATTGTCAATAAATCACGAGCCCCACACACTCTTATCACTACTTGAGATACGCACATATTATGATGATTTTTATTAGTCTCATCAAGAAACACCCTAATATTTCTTGTGATTTCATAAGACCAGCTTTTAGTTGAGTTATATATTTATGTTTTACTTGCAAGTTAGACAGGTCTAGTTTTGTTTACACCAAAGTCCTCTTCTAAAGCCAACAAAGACAATCAGTATTGATTTTTCGAATGGGAATTTCTCTGCAAAAATGGCCATGTAATGGTTTTAGAGGCAAAGCTAACATTTTGCCTCCAAAAATTACCTTTTCAAAACACATAGTCGTTTGAAACATATGTAACAAAAGCTATATAATGTTTTCTAATATGTCGATCTGTTCTATAATTATTTACTCTTGTAACAGGAAACATTTGCGGGAGTTGACGAATCACACAAAAAAAAGATTATTTCTCGTGCCGGTTATCTGCATAGAGTTTTTAGGACAAGGTTAAGGAATCTTGCGAGAGATAGTGAGGGTAGCTTTTCGGATGAGTGATGGAGATTTAACTAACCCAAATTAATAGGTTAATTAAACCCACTTGTAATACCGCAAGTGCACGGTGTCTAACTGGTAGACAACGGCAAGTACGGGTCGATCCCACGAAGAAGGTGAATGCAATTGATTATTTAAGAAATTATCTAAACTAATTTAAATGGAAAATGGGGGTTACAGTGTTTTTAAAAGAAAACTAAATTAAAGATAATAAAACAAAATAAAATGATAGAATGAAATGAGATGGATGGAATGAAATGGGTTTGGTGGGCTTGGACTCACCAATGAGTTAGCAAAATTATCTAAATCTAGATTACTGAATTTAAATACGAGAAGCTTAGGGATGAGAATCCCTTGCTTACACCGAAAATATGATCGTTAAAATCCAATTAAATAATATTGTGTTTCTATTAAACATTCACAAGTTAATTCAAACAAATATGCTTTTACTAAGTATTAAGTGTCTTTTTAAGGCACACTTAATCAAAGTTTAAGCTTAATAATTTTATTTGCACATGCTTTGAAATTTTGATAAAGAGTAATTCTAACTACCCAACATATCAAGTTTACTTACTTGAACATGCAAGGTGAAAGCAAATTATCAAATTTCAGAAATAACTTGTAATTAGTAATTGAGCACATATTCAATAAAATAAATTTAAAATAAATTTACAAAAACCCCTTCGGCTTGTCGATGCCTCGATAGGGTGTCAAACAGCAAATCGGTGTGCACGAATCCCGAGACAAAAGGACTCAAAACTCTCTGTGGTGGTACAGAACGAAACAGGCGGTGGAAATAGCGAAAATCCAAAAACCATTTAAATTTCGCGCCCTGCTACAGTGCGCTACAGTAGCAGGGACGCCGGTCGTCTTCTCCAGCGCTTCCGTCGGCTTTTCCGGCCCCGTTTTCGCTCCTCGCGATCTTCCTCCTCCTCAAATCGATCCTATAACCTGCAAAGAAGAGCAAGGGTGAATAAAATCCCGAAAAATAGCGAAAACAAATCGAGAAAAGTCGTTAGAAAATTCCCTGTTTTCAGCCGGCTGTCGCGGCTGCTCCGGCCTGGTTCGCGGCCTGTCGCGGCTCGGTTTCGATCCTCTCAGCCTCCCTCGTGACTCTAGAACCTGCAAAGACGAGCAAAGTGAAGAAACTCTCGAAGAAACAACAAAACAGACAAAGAAACAGGGAGCGAACTCCCTGTTTTCGCGTCGCTGTCGCGGCTGCTCCGCCGCCTTCCGTCGCCCCTCGCGGCTTCCTTTGTCCTCAAATCGATCCTAGAACCTGCAAAGAAGAACGAAGTGAAGAAAATCCAATTCAATTTGCAAATTCAGTGAAGAAACAGGGAGAAGAAACTTCCTGTTTTCACGGCTGTTTTTGCTCGGTTGCGAGCTCCGGTGCATGTGGTGGTTCGTGGTCTGTTTGGTGCTGTTCGGCGGAGGTGGTGGTGAAGTGACAGTGTTTGGACAGTGGAGAGGAGTATGGAATGGTGGTGGAGTTGGAAAAATGATGGCTTGTGATGAGAATCACTCGTGAGAGAGGAGAGGTTTTGATTTGTCTCTAATTCCTTTTCCCTTCTCTCCCCTCCTCCTTCTCCTATTCATTTTCATCGGTATTTATAGATGGAGATCAAATAATGAATAGAGGTGGGATGTGAGGTGGAGAATATTCTTGATGTTGGGAGAACATGGGGTGTAAGGTTGATGATGGTGGATGTTGGTGGAACATGGGGTGTAAGGTTGATGATGGTGGATGTTGGTGGAGAATATTCTTGATGTTGGGAGAATAAGGCTTGATTGGGTTTGGGCTTAGGCTTAGGTTTTGGTTTATGGATTTATGGATTAGGTTTTGGTTTATGGGTAGGCTTAGGATTTGTGGATTAGGTTGTAGGCTTTGGGTTTATGGACTTAGGGTTTGAGTTTAGGATTAGTGATGTTCTCTCTACTTTGTACCACCACGTGCAATTCCCTACACCGTCGCCTTAATATGATTTCATCGTTTAAGCGCAAATTCCTGAAAAGAGATAAAAACAAAGTAATTATTATAAAATATAAGAATCGAAACACTAACATGTATAAATTAAGGGGTATATTATGTAGTAATTATGTGACTATCAAATACCCCCAAACCTATATTTTGCTAGTCCTCGAGCAAAACAATAAAAAAAAGTAAAATTCTAACTCACTTTCGCAGGAATCATCGGTTGCACTTACCTTAAACGTGCAACAAGGCTTTAAACCCCTAGATTACCTCTAGTGGACGAGTTATAGTCTCGTGAGGGTTTCCAGAAATGTTACCCACAAACATTACTGACTCAATCAAAACTTGGTCAAACAGTGTTTATTTTAAAACTTCAAGAAATACAAGAAACCAACAGTGTCATTTTAGTGTATCAACAAATCTCCAAATAATTTAATATTCTCCAAAGGTTAGAAAAAATTCATAATCATCCTCAACTCAATGTGTGTGTGTGGATAGCACTGTCAACATAACTTTTCATTTCAGAATAAAACAATGACTAAATCTCCTTAGAAAGTTTGTTTTGACTTCAAACCTCTCATGTCACTCACAATAAAGCACTCAGAGATTTGGTTTTTCACTCAGTTTATATGTGAGGAAAAGAGTAAATAATGAAAAACAATCATCTCACATATAGTAATATGAAGAACGGACTTTTCAAGAATGGAATGAACATGATCTCATGGACAGGAATATCAATTACTTTTGGGAATGTTGAATCAAACACCATAGGTCTTGGTTATTAAATCTCCACATCTACAGAACCAACCTTTACCTAAGATCAACTAGGACTTTGTTGGGTTGTAATGGGGCTTGGTTTAGGTTTCTAGGAATGTATACACCCATTTAACAAACAATTAGGGCTGTCAAGAATAAATCAATGTTGCGCATCATCAATTTTTTTTCTTCATTCTCACATCTTTATCCTCATTCACATTCTTCTTCTGCTTTCTTTCTTTCTTTTTCTTTTTCTTTTTCTTTCTTTCTTTTTCTTTCTTCCATAGAGGATTTATGAAATATCTCATATTTTGCTCTTTCATGCCCTTTTTACACCAAGTATATTCATCCGTACACATTCCCAGAAAAATTGGGTAAAAGTTAATGGGTTAACAAATAAAAGGTTAATCTATGGCTCAAAAGGCTACAAAAAGTTAATGTTATGGGTAAGTTAAAAGGCTAGTTAATGGTTTAAAGAAAAAAAAATGCCTAGATCATTTCCTAAGTTCGGGTCAGTATTATGACATCTCAATTGAATAAGCCAAGAAGTTCTAGTGTAATAATTCAATTTTTATGTCATTCCCAAAGCAATTGATCAAAAAAATGAGAATAATGAGATCATCAACGAGATAATACGGACTCAAGAAAAATCAGAGTTTATGTATAACCCTCAAAAAAATAGAAAGGCTCAAAGCTTTCAGGGTTAAGTCTCCACTATTATTCTCAGGTTTTCTAGTATATATTTCACTCATCAACTTCAAGTTATGCTAACATGGCTCATGGTGCAAAGATAATCGAATTGAAAAATCTTATGAACTAGATCTAACTTAAGGATTATACTAAACTTTCAATCTTTATCAATATACCAATATGTCAAGTTGGCTTGCATTTTCTTAAGTATAAAACATTTAGAATCCATTTTCATAATCACAAAAGACCAAGTTTTCTTAACAGAAAAACATTTTTTTTTTTTTTAAGAATAAGAAATTTAAAAATAAGAAAAGAAAACACTACGAAAAAATGAAAAATTCACCGACTCATGAACCCTACCCCCAAACCTAATCCAAACATTGTCCTCAATGTTTAACAAAATAATTCTGACAAATGAATGAAGTAAGTACATGAGAGGAGGTTAGAACAGTATTACCGCGGTGAAGATTTTACCAATTTCCAAGAAGTCATCCATCAATGAGGCTCAGAAACATAAGAATCATGGAGTTTTCATTAGAAATCGATAAAATGCAGACTCGACACTAACAAAGAAAACGAAAAAAAAGAAAAAAGAAGGTGGAAGTCAAAACTGTTATGGAGCTAACGAATATGAGTGAAACACAACTAAATAGGGTACTCGAAAATCAATCCAGACTAACAGCAAAGACACACAACTAAAGCTAGGCTGCCTCCTAGGAGCGCTTGGTTTACCGTCATCAGCCCGACAAATATTCTTCCTAAAAAAAATGGTGTATCAAAAAGTGTAGAGGAAGAATATGACAAATACGTAGTTCATGGTCGTATATCAACAACCTGAACAGTTGAGAATCAGTCCACCAAAATATAGCAATCACATGGGGCACCAAATACACTAGGACATTCCAAAAGTGACCAGTAGTCATACACAACAGATGATCGTTACGTGCTCCAAAAAGGGAACATCCTATGTCTGGTTCCAAATCAGAAGATTGGATAATTTTCACAACAGGATGGTGAAAACTGAAATCCTCAATACAGCACAAGGGATTGGTGAAAGTAGCCTTAGTAAATGGGAATGTGATGCAAGTAGATGAGACGATGAATATATCAAGTGGTACAGGCTCATCACATGAATCACATAGAGATGTTGGTCTAGACAACTCATCACCTGAAAATGCATACCTGAGGGTGTCAGGTAATTGTTTAAGGTTAAGCTCAGGTGGCTCAACTGATAGGACTAGGTTTGACTCACTGAGTAAAAGAGGATTCACTTTAGACTTCCATTTATAACTAGGATCCACAATGGGGACTGAGTCAAGCAAATCATTGACTTCCCTAATGGAATCATCAACATCAAAGTCTAAACTAAATTGTGTCAAACAAGCCTCTAAACAGTCAAGAGGAGACTCTAAAGAATGGTCACAGGTTGATTCGATGCATGAGTCACTAGAGAGACATGAGTCAACATGGGAAGGAGATGTCTGTAGTGTCTCATAATTGACAGGTTCATCAATAAATGAGTCACTAGGGAATTTATCTGACTCTATCTCAGGAAGTGACTCAACTATCTGACTCACAGTCATCTCAAGTTTCCGGATAGCTTGAGAGTTTTGTTGAAAAATAGTTGTCAAATCTGTGATAGCCTGAAAATTTTGCTCAAGCATTTCCCCTGTTCGCTGTATAAAAATGTTCATGATAGCCTCTAACTCATTATCAGGAATGAAAGCTTGAGGAGTCTGAGGAGTGTCTAGAGGGCTTTCATGGTACTGACCATGAGCCCATGAGAAGTCAGAATGATAAGCTGGACCTGGGTAACAATATGGATCATACTCAGGTCGTCGCATGTCATAAAATGTATTGACTTGCTCGGAAAAATAGGCTGGATAATCCCTTGTGTTCATTTTTTTTTTTTTTTTTTTTTTAAATCACTAACTCTAAACAAAATATGCACAGACTCACACGCAATCAACAACCAATAAATGCACAAGAAACATGCCTCCCTAAGCAATAAACGTTTTTGAGATCAATTATCTTTTTATCTTTAGGGGACAATTATTTCTTATGTAATCTTTATGACACAACAATGGGTGCTACAAGTTGATCCTAAGAGTGTACACTTTACACCGCAAAGTTCAAAATCAGTAGACTAGAGTTTTGTTTCAAAAAAACCGGATTATCGCACAAGAGAAGGAGGTCACAATGGTCCAATTAAGTACTTCCTTGTGCTACCGCTCTGTAAGCCAATAGATGTGAGAACGATGTGATGTTAAATGCACACTTGAGGTTTGTGTTCCTAACCAAAAGCGGTTGGTTACACCAATTCTTCTTGTGGATCGTAGCTTACTTATGACTCGGCGTACCGGGTAAATTACCCTTGTGGCAGTGGCCTCTCGGAGTTCATTGAATGATTAAACCCATCGTCACTTTTAGCAGCGGTCAACACAAAAATTACTGGATTCACCTTGGTCTTGGTTGTCTTATGAACACCGTACCTAAAAGATGCTCTATCTAACTTGCTAATTGATTTTAATTATGTTAGGATATTGGTTGCACACAGCTGGAGTGATGAGGTGGGGATATCAAGTCCCACCAGTTTCTATTTATAAGCTGGGTCTGCTTATTATGAATTACTAAAGTTTAGCATCCACAATTACAGAATTTAAGAACCAATCACACAATTTTAAACAATTACAACAAGCACCCTGGTCGCTAATACGTTGCGTGTGATAGAAATACTTACAGTGTGCGTATTCCGTTCTGCACAAAAAGTTAGCACAATTCAAAAAAATTCCAGACTTCTTTTTATATATTTCAATCAGCACACAAGCACATGCAAATCAATTTACTGGTCTTGGTCTTAGAAGTCGGAATTCTAAATCACAAGAAATTATTGGGTACAATTAAAATTGTTTCCCTAAAATTTCTTATGACTTAGAAAATTTTGGGTTTTTTTTTTTTTTTTTTTTTTTTTTTTGATTAAACAAAATGAAAATAGTAAAGTTCTCAAAAATTATTACACCACACACTCGTAAAACGAGGTGAAAATAAAATTAAAACTCTCCTCACAAAAAAAAAAATTAAAATTTGCTTGTATTGCAGGATCGTCCAATGTCCTCGAGAAGCGTGTAATCTGCAAAATCAAACACAAAATGAGTGTAAAAAGAACAAAATAAAAATAAATTTTTTTTTTGTTTTGTTTTGTTTTTTTTTTTTTTGTTTTTTTAAATTTTTATGATTTTTTTTTTTTTAATTAGTGAAAATAAATCTTAAATTTAATTACAATGCTACCTTCCCCGGCAACGGCGCCAAAAACTTGATGGAGATTTAACTAACCCAAATTAATAGGTTAATTAAACCCACTTGTAATACCGCAAGTGCACGGTGTCTAACTGGTAGACAACGGCAAGTACGGGTCGATCCCACGAAGAAGGTGAATGCAATTGATTATTTAAGAAATTATCTAAACTAATTTAAATGGAAAATGGGGGTTACAGTGTTTTTAAAAGAAAGCTAAATTAAAGATAATAAAACAAAATAAAATGATAGAATGAAATGAGATGGATGGAATGAAATGGGTTTGGTGGGCTTGGACTCACCAATGAGTTAGCAAAATTATCTAAATCTAGATTACTGAATTTAAATACGAGAAGCTTAGGGATGAGAATCCCTTGCTTACACCGAAAATATGATCGTTAAAATCCAATTAAATAATATTGTGTTTCTATTAAACATTCACAAGTTAATTCAAGCAAATATGCTTTTACTAAGTATTAAGTGTCTTTTTAAGGCACACTTAATCAAAGTTTAAGCTTAATAATTTTATTTGCACATGCTTTGAAATTTTGATAAAGAGTAATTCTAACTACCCAACATATCAAGTTTACTTACTTGAACATGCAAGGTGAAAGCAAATTATCAAATTTCAGAAATAACTTGTAATTAGTAATTGAGCACATATTCAATAAAATAAATTTAAAATAAATTTACAAAAACCCCTTCGGCTTGTCGATGCCTCGATAGGGTGTCAAACAGCAAATCGGTGTGCACGAATCCCGAGACAAAAGGACTCAAAACTCTCTGTGGTGGTACAGAACGAAACAGGCGGTGGAAATAGCGAAAATCCAAAAACCATTTAAATTTCGCGCCCTGCTACAGTGCGCTACAGTAGCAGGGACGCCGGTCGTCTTCTCCAGCGCTTCCGTCGGCTTTTCCGGCCCCGTTTTCGCTCCTCGCGATCTTCCTCCTCCTCAAATCGATCCTATAACCTGCAAAGAAGAGCAAGGGTGAATAAAATCCCGAAAAATAGCGAAAACAAATCGAGAAAAGTCGTTAGAAAATTCCCTGTTTTCAGCCGGCTGTCGCGGCTGCTCCGGCCTGGTTCGCGGCCTGTCGCGGCTCGGTTTCGATCCTCTCAGCCTCCCTCGTGACTCTAGAACCTGCAAAGACGAGCAAAGTGAAGAAACTCTCGAAGAAACAACAAAAACAGACAAAGAAACAGGGAGCGAACTCCCTGTTTTCGCGTCGCTGTCGCGGCTGCTCCGCCGCCTTCCGTCGCCCCTCGCGGCTTCCTTTGTCCTCAAATCGATCCTAGAACCTGAAAAGAAGAACGAAGTGAAGAAAATCCAATTCAATTTGCAAATTCAGTGAAGAAAAAGGGAGAAGAAACTTCCTGTTTTCACGGCTGTTTTTGCTCGGTTGCGAGCTCCGGTGCATGTGGTGGTTCGTGGTCTGTTTGGTGCTGTTCGGCGGAGGTGGTGGTGAAGTGACAGTGTTTGGACAGTGGAGAGGAGTATGGAATGGTGGTGGAGTTGGAAAAATGATGGCTTGTGATGAGAATCACTTGTGAGAGAGGAGAGGTTTTGATTTGTCTCTAATTCCTTTTCCCTTCTCTCCCCTCCTCCTTCTCCTATTCATTTTCATTGGTATTTATAGATGGAGATCAAATAATGAATAGAGGTGGGATGTGAGGTGGAGAATATTCTTGATGTTGGGAGAACATGGGGTGTAAGGTTGATGATGGTGGATGTTGGTGGAACATGGGGTGTAAGGTTGATGATGGTGGATGTTGGTGGAGAATATTCTTGATGTTGGGAGAATAAGGCTTGATTGGGTTTGGGCTTAGGCTTAGGTTTTGGTTTATGGATTTATGGATTAGGTTTTGGTTTATGGGTAGGCTTAGGATTTGTGGATTAGGTTGTAGGCTTTGGGTTTATGGACTTAGGGTTTGAGTTTAGGATTAGTGATGTTCTCTCTACTTTGTACCACCACGTGCAATTCCCTACACCGTCGCCTTAATATGATTTCATCGTTTAAGCGCAAATTCCTGGAAAGAGATAAAAACAAAGTAATTATTATAAAATATAAGAATCGAAACACTAACATGTATAAATTAAGGGGTATATTATGTAGTAATTATGTGACTATCAATGAGCCGCCTTTCATATACTCTCACTTGTCCACTGTGTCTCTGTATTGGAAAGATTTCGTAGCATACTCATCAACTCTGGAGTTTAAGGTACGTTCAAGTTATTATATTACTTCAATTTGGGGCATTTTAATTTAAACCAACTAATGACAACATTCAATTGAAGGAAACAAGCAAACTTAACAAAGAGAGAGCGGAAAAGATGGAAGCGCGATATAGGAGGGCATGTGTGGGTTATGCACGACTGAGAGAGCAAATTGTATGTATTAATTATCTACATTACGTATCTATGATATGAAATTTAAATGTGGCTTTGAAATTCGCAGATTGAGCAAAAAATACGTGAAGGGGAAGAGGATCCTGTTGTGACTCGCTTGGATACTTGGAAGTATGCGAGGATGAATGGTGAGCATGAGGTAAACTTTGTTGGATCCAGCTCCGCGTACGAAGATCGCACAACGCGTTGATTTGAAAAACTTTGTTGAAAGGTAAATACATGTTCTAGTTTTATTTTTACATTACAAATTTATACATATTACATATGTATAATATTACTTTATACAAAATAGTGCATTGAGAAGTTATCGGACTCGTCGAGGCGGCTCTATAACAAAGGCGGCAATGAACAGATTTAATTGGGCAAACATTCAGGTAAATATTTTACAGTACTAAAAATTATTTTATATAATAAGACATGGTAACAAATTGCATATAATTAATTGGATGTTATTTCTCATAGTGTCCAAAGCAGATTGAGATGGATGGCATCCATTGCGGTCATTATATTTGTTGCTATATTGAGGATCTCTTGAAATCTGGTGATACAAGTATTCCTGTTTTTGTAAGTAAATAGTTTTATTGAATTATTTTATTTGTTGATTTTTGAAGTATTTGATATCATCTAACTATATACTGATTGTAACTTTTGTATTTGCAGTTTGTTCATAAACAACCAGTCAAATTTTATTCTCCGAAAAAAATGAAGAATTTTGTAATCAATTGGTCAGGATACTTGTACAACCGATTTCTCAAGGAGAAAATGGAAAGCTGAAGCAAAACATTTTAATTATGTCTGTGGTTTAAGATATTTATTAGTATTGTGCTACGAACAAACATATATGATAGCATATTAACAATTTTGTATGAATGCTTAAATTATATTTTGAATGAATGAGAAACAGTTAGTTATCATGTTGTGTCTTTATTGATTGATTGAATGTTGTCATTATTATATTAAATATTATATTTAGCCCAGAAAATCGGTATCGGAAAAATAGAAAAAACAAATCAAATAACTTAGATAGCGCTCATATTAGCGCTATCTAAGTTTAACATATATACTACAATAGCGCTTCTTTAAGCGCTATCTAAGAACAATCTAATTACTTCCATAGCGCTTATTTACGCGCTATCTTAGCAGATAAACAAATCTAATTCAAAAAATTCATTTAAATTAAATAGCGCTTAAAAAAGCGCTATTCAAGCTAACTTAAAAAAATTAGCGCTTACATAGCGCTTTAGAAGGCGCTATTGAAGTTAATTAAAAAAAAATCAACGGTTAGATAGCGCTTTTTAAAGCCTAAGCGAAGCGCTATTCAAGTACGCGCCTTGCATAGCGCTTTTTAAAGCGCTATCTAAGCGAAGCGCTATTCAAGTACGCGCCTTGCATAGCGCTTTTTTGAGCGCTTTTTAAAGCGCTATCTAAGCGAAGCGCTATTCAAGTACGCGCCTTGCATAGCGCTTTTTTGAGCGCTATCTAAGCTACCGGTAGCTTAGATAGCGCTCAAAAAAGCGCTATCTAAGCCCATTTTTAAGCGCTATGCAAGCCTATATTTGTAGTAGTGTACATTGAGAAGGATGGCCATGAGGAGGCCGAACAGGTGCTCTCATACCTGCAATATCATCAGACGGTGTCAATTCTATATGAGTGAAATTATCAAGCTTCAACATTCAGCTAGTAAGCGAAACAATACTAACCTTATTGTAGGTCACTAGTATTATGAGCTTCTAATTAGGAGATTCTGGGTTAGCACAATAGTTTATAACATGTAAAAAACTTCAGAAAACAAAATGTTGCCAAGTAGTCTACTGACAACCCTTCTGATAGTATAGAGGTGATAAGACTCTGAGACACTAAATTGTGAAGGAGGCATGGAATGACACAATTAGTAAATGACAACAGAAGTTCAAATGAAAGATGGAAGCATATAGCAACATAACCACATCAGAAATCAAGTACAAACTGATATAACCACCGATAAGAAATGTTACCCTTGTAATGAAAAGCTAGAGTTCACACAACTACCAGTTTAGCATGTCAAACATTACTAAACAGGGGTAATTACGGGAATCTTGTTTAAGTAATACAAGTTGACAACATTGTTCATGGATGCTTACAAGAAATGCTACCCTCGTAATGAAAAGCTAAAGCGGTCACACAACTATCAGTTTAGCATGTCAAACATTACTACAACAGGTAATTACAGGAGTCTTAGAGAAGTTGAAAACATTGTTCATGGATGCTTAGGCAAAAAAATTTAATAGCTTTGTTAACCATCAGATGAAGAAACGTTATACCTGTGAAGGTCTGGTCCATTTTCCATCAACCCAGTCATAATGAAGCCTCAAATCAGAATGCCCAAACTCCAATTCTTCATTCTTCTCCTTGAGGTGGACAGAGTACATCTTGTCGCTAACAACCTTTGAAATCACACCAGACCACCATCCATTACTGTACCTAGCATCAACTTCCTCAGACTGACTGAAACAGTCAACATCCGGATGGGCGGGGGGCTCATGCCTGATGTGCAAATTATCCACTTCTTCTCTCAACAGTTCATTTTCGTTGCACTTGTACTTCACTAAGTATTTATCATCTCCAGCTGATTGAACAATCAATCCAGTAAACCAAGCACCAACAGAACCCTCAGCTTCACTACTGACTTCTACAAGCATCCCTTCTTTAAACTCCACTGCTGACTTGGATGAATTTGCATTCTCACTGGTTACCATCACTGATGGCGCATTCTGCACCAAGAAACCTCAGGAATTCAGAAACAAATTAAACCAAGGAAACAGAAACAAGATATCCAATAACCATAAACTAGGATAGACAACAGTAACTTTTGAATTATCAAAGATCCAATATCCTAACCCAAGCACTATGTAATGCACTACTAAAGCATGATCTTAACACATCTCATATACTAGGGTATTGACTCAGCATTCTTCATGAGCATTCATATTCATATGTTATTACATGCAAGTATGTACCCTACAAGGCTACAGCAGTTCTCATAGAACTGTATCATTCTGCGTGCCTTTGACATGCCTTTACGAGTTCACTCTGCATGTCTCAAGCAACCCACTTGCTCATTTCCACAATCAACTATGAGAACTGCTAGTGTGCCTCGGGTAATGCTAAATGTTATTAAACTTCCTACTACTTCGTAGACAGGCTCATCTAAAAAACCTAGAAACCTATCTTATGCCTTTAAATGCAAGGAAGTACTACTAAAAAGACAAGTACACAGGATACAGAAGCACTCAGCAACTAAGAGCTTAAGTGAAAATCAACAACTACAAGCTTAAGTGAAACTCAACAACTAAATCAACGTGGAAAATTCTAAAAATGAAGTTAAAAGCCAAACCTTGATCTTAGAAGCATCATTGTCCTGTTGTTCGTTCTGCACATTACTGTTATGTTCATCCATGTCAGCAACGATCTGAGCATTTGCCTGCAATTCACATTATTTTGTTTTAAAAAAACAGCTTAAATAGACTAAAGAGAATGTATTTTTCGGCAAAACTGAATACCATCTACTCATTTTTAGAATTTTATTATGATTTATGAGCATGTTATAAACCTCAAGTAACTATATTACAAAACTAAAACTGAACAAACCAAAGAAATTTTAAATATCAAAGAAAAATTGGAAATACCAATTTACCTTGGGAGCAGCCTTTTTTGGCCTTTTACGTTGCGAACCATAGTTATTCGGCTTTTCCATTAGTTTCTGGGCCATGATGATAGCCTGCAGATCGATTTCCTTCTGTTGCAACTCTTTCCTCTTCTTAGTTACCTCATCCAATTGCTGCTCCAATGTATCAGTGTCCAAGTTTTCATCTACCTTAAAGGAACCACGGATATCCACATCAGGAACTCTTGTCTCTTGCTGCAAGTTTTGTACAAGAACAGCAATACCGAAGAGGTCATTACATGTCAATTATTAGTACATTTTTCAGCAATTGAAGCAACAAACACAATCACACAACAAATGGAAAGAAAACAACAAACACATTAACAAAATCAATTGTCAATTCCTGGCTATCTTGTATTGAATTTGATAGAACTAGTTTGATCTTCAATTGATATCATAACTACATTATCATATAAGAGATCTCCCTTCTAATTAGCCTCATGATTAGGAGAACACCCTAAAAGAGCAGCCTATATTGAATTTCCCTCCTTCTAGATAACCTGCCGTATATTCATTATCATATAAGAGATCTCCCTTTCATTTCAAACCCGTGCCTCACAATACAGTCAATAAAAGGCAGGAGAGGAACAGAAACATACCGAGCCATACCATAGACCATGATATACCGTTCCACAAGAACCTGCAGTTCATTAATGACATAACTAGGATGAGAAGAACATTATGGGAAAGTTCATGAAAAAGGATGAATTTAAATCATGCTGCTATGATTTCCAGTTATTAGCGGCGAATTTACTAAAATTGCTTGTAAAGATGAAACTTAGCAGAAAATTGTATTCTCTAACTGCATTAATAAGGTGTAGACAGAATCTGCAGAAGATGCAGAGATTACTACCTTGTCCAATCTGTTCTCCAATTGTCAAGTCCTCCCATAAGATTTCATAATCTAAGCAATCGGTTTCCATGTCAACTTTTTGAACAGCACTACTATTAGTACTGCCACTACTGCTCACACTACTTGTGCTGTTAACATTGAAAGAAGAGGACCATGACCCTGAAGCCTCATTATGGCCTGACCTGTTGAATTTCCCCACGTGTGTTTCTGGCTTCACAAGAGATTCAGTACTTCTATGATGAGCAGTGTCATTTTCTTGATCGTGATTCATCCAGGGCCAGCCAAATCGGGTGGTTCTTGCTTCTGATGCATCACGTTCATTACCTTTCCATGGCCACGACATCCCCTTCTTACTAATCCATGCTTCTGCCTTAATACCAGCCTTCAAGGGATTCTATGTTTACGTTTGCCAATTGAGCTACGTTTATCTTTGCTCTCACCATGATATGTCCAAACCTTATATGTATTGTCAATACCATGACACATTAAATGCTCGTGCAACTTCATTTGACCACTAACCTCTTTTACATTTAAACATTTTCGACACAGACATTTAATGAACATTGGATTTTTAGCATTCTTAGTTGCATAAGCACAAAACTCTTCCACCCCTTCTTGTACTCTTCAGATAATCGATCCGCATTTACCCATTCTCGATCCATTAAAAACAATACTACAAAAAAAACATCAATACATCAATCTCCATTGCCATGAATCCACATTTTTTACTTGTTCTTCCACTCTTGGGACTTAGCAAGATTCTTACTAACACACAATTCTATGAACAGTCACTTTAATTAGTGGAAGCTAAGCATGAAATATTTATATTTGTCCAATCTATCATACACAAAGAGAAGACAAAGATCGAATCCAAACAATTTCGTAACAATAAATCATAGAGAAATGACTTAGAAACCTGTCGGAATCAAAATATGAAGAAACATATACGGATTACTACATTTTCATTTTGAATAAGTTATATTAATACACTCTGTCACAATTTGATTGAAAGATTTTTCAACAAAACAGTCCATATATCTTTGAAACAATAATTCATTCATACGAGTATAACTACACATTTTTAATAACACATTCATTCCATTCCATTAGATACTACACATGAAACACTAATATGACAGCATTTTGAACATAAAGCTATATGCCTATAACTCAAAAACAATAAAAATATGCATTAGATGCTCACTTCCTCAGTAGACAAAAAATAGGCTAATAATCAGTGAATCACACACAAAACACAAACAAACAAAAAAAAAAAAAAAAAAAAAAAAAGCAAGAAGAAGCAAGAGAACGAAATGAGATGGAGAGACGAACATTAGATGCTCACTTCCTCAGTAGACTTTGAAAGACTGATTAGTCCATTAGCCTAATTTTAACTTTTAATGGAACTTGTATTAGTCGAAAATGTTTAAATTTCAGTCTGATCTTTCTATTTCAATGGAGATGCTCTTAGGATTTGGAGTACTCACTGAGGTTGATGGAAGTAGTATGTCTTTTGATTTCTCCAACTCATTTTGTCGCAGTCATTGAGATTTTTTTTTGCCAACAAAACACAAAACACAAAACACAAAACACCAACAGTGACTGAGTGAGAGTCGAGCGAGAGAGACGAACCTGGTCCTTACCTTGCGACTCCTCGGTTCCTCGCCTCCTCTGGTTCCTCGCTTGAGTCGCCTCCTTCTAGGTTCCTCGCCTCCTCTGGTTCCTCGCCTCCTTCCTCGGTTCGTCGCCTCCTCGATCTGGTTCATAGCCGCCTCGATCTGGGTTCGTCGCCTCCTCGCCTCGGTTCCGTGCCTCCTATCGCCTCTCTGTGTGTTTGAAAAAAATGGCAAAAGCAAAACCAAAAAACATGTTGTCGAGATTTAGGTATTTATTAGGGCTTGTGATATTAACCGTCCGATCGTATCAAGATCTGAAAAAAATGAGATTTTATTTGATATTTGATTTTTTTTAATTATTAGGCTATAGGATAAAGCTCTATACAAGAGGTAAGTAGCATAGCGCTTTAAAAGCGCTATGCAAGCACTTTTAAAAGCGCTATGGGAGTTTTGGTAACGTTTTTTCACATAACGTTTTTTAAAGCGCTATCTAAGACATAAATAAGATAGCGCTTAACTGAAAAAAAAATTTAAAAGCGCTGTTGTAGCGTTTTTTTTTTATTTTTTATTTTTTAAAGACAAATAAGCGCTATCCTAGCGCCCACTTGGATAGCTCTTTAAAAAAGCGCTATCTAAGTGCGTTACCTAAGCTAATATTTGTAGTAGTGATTGCTTGGGTTGGATTTTGAATCAACTAATATCATCAAACCAATATTCAATGTAAGCAAATAATTAATGCAAAGAAAAATAAATGACACCAAGATATACATGGAAAACGCTTCAAGATGAAGGGTAAAAAAACCACGGGGCAAATCCGATAAATCCGTTAATCAATCAAAAGAAGTACAATGTTATTCTCAAGCTTTTTGTTCAAAGCTTGAGGAATACAAAGAGTAATATAAGGGTTACTGATATTCACATAATTATTACAGAATATATCCCTTAATTTGTACATGTTAGTGTTTCGATTATTATATTTTATAGTAATTATTTCGTTTTAATATCTTTGCAGGAATTTGAGCTTAAACGATAAATCCATATTAAGCAGTCACAAACGACAATTAGGCAATTTCAATGGTGGTATCAAACAAAACACAAACCTAAACCCAACACCTAGCTCACAACCTAAAATCCACAAACCTAAACCCAACACCTAGCTCACTACCTAAAATCCACAAACCTACACCCAACACCTAACTCTTAACCTAAAATCCACAAACCTACACCCAACACCTAGCTCACAACCTAAAAATCCACAAACCTAAACCTTGAAACCTAATTCATAACCTAAAACCCACAAACCTAAACCTTGAAACCTAATTCATAACCTAAACCCCATCCATAACCTAATCCGTAACCTAAACCAAACCCAATCATACCCTCATTGATGAATCTACTTCTCATCTCATCCCTATTCATCTTGGCTATTTTCTATAAATAGAGGATAATGGGGTGAGAAAAGGGGGAGAAAGAGAAGGGAAAAGAAGCAAATTAGGAAAAATCCAATCCTCTTTCTCTCAAATCACCACACCCTCACCACCACCACCTTCCCTTTTCCACTCACTCAGCAGTCACCTCTCCCACTCACTCACAGTCCCCTCGCCAATCGCACCACCGCGCACCACCGTCACCACCGTGAAACAGGGTGTGACAACCCTTTTCACGTCCAATTTTTTACTCCACCACCACTCTCTGCTCCTCTCCCCTGTTCACTCACCCACGCCACCGCACGAGCTCCACCACCGCACGAAAAGCCGCTACAGAACCACCGCAAAAAGGCCGCGAAACAGAGCCGCACCGCGACTCTGTTTCGCCTCGCGACAGAGTCCAGTTCCTCTCATTTCTCGGCCTCTCTTCGTCTCGAGCTTCTTCCTGACTCCCTTCTCTCGCGACCACCCGTCACGACCAGGCCAATCATCACCGCCACCACCTCGCGAAACAACGCCACCACCGTGAAACAGGGAGCTCCCTGTTTCATTTTCCTTCTCTGTTTTTTTTCGGTTTTGTAGCTGTTTCCTCACCCTCTATTTCCCTTTTTCAGGTTCTGGAGATGAATTGAGTCCTGAGGACGATCACGGGAAGCGACGGAAAGCGGCGGAGCGACCCTGTCACGCTGGGAGAAGACGGTGGCGCGTCAGTGGCACTGTAGCGCGGGAATTTTAAATCTGGTTTGATTTTGGCTATTTGCACCCCCCGTTTCTGTAAGAGCCACGACAAGCTGTTGGACCAATTTTCTCAGGATTCGTGTCGGACCACTTGCTGACCTGCTGAGTGCCACCACATCGAGTTTGTGGACGAACTAAATGGGTTGTATAAATTAATTTGATTTATTTTACTGAATTGTATACTTAATTGTTAATTGCAATTTATTTCTGAATTTTTGATAAAATTGCTTTCACCTTGCATGTTCGAGTAATTAAAACTTGATATGTTTGGTAGTTAGAATTACCCTTTACTCAATATTCAAAGCATTGGTTAAAAATATTAAGCTTAAACCTTTGATTAAGTGT
>QNQO01003710.1:0-48669 GCA_003290165.1 Berberis thunbergii | reverse complement strand
GTTCGATCCCAATTTACATTCTTAGTGCCATGTGTGTGCCCAATAAAGTTTTATCAAGAATTAATGGCTTGTTAGCGAATTTCTTTTGGGGGGGATTGTGAAGGCAAGTTGAAGAAAAAATGGGTGTCATGGGACAAGATTTGTTTCCCACAGGAGGAAGATGGTTTGGGTGTTAGAGATTTGACAGTTAGGATGAGGGATTTTCGAGTTAAAGCTCTTTGGAACCTGATTAATTCGGACTCTTTATAGGCTTCTTTCATGAGGAACAAAAATATTGGTTGCCTAGAGTTGCGTTGAATGCTCAAGTTATAAAATTAGGGGTGTCACCTTTTTTCAAGGAGATCATGCTTTGTAAATCTTTGTTTTGGAGCAATTCGTTTTGGTGCATTGGCAAGGGCAATATTAGCTTTCATGAGGAAAATTGGAATATTGTGGCTTCTTCAGAAAGTCGGAGGATTTAGCTAGTCATGGTATTTGGCCTACAGTGAGGGAAGTGGTCTTGGTAATTTTGAATTGATCAACCCATCTCTCAGGCAGCTGGCGCGTAACCTTTTGTAGATAGATTGGGTGGTGAGAAACATGGCGATGATAGGTGTATATGGGCTCTGAACTCGGATGGTCTTTTTTCCCTTCAATCGGCGTATGAATTGCTATGAAATCATGGGACAAAAAATGAGTTAAGTAAAAAGATATGGCACGCCATTATTCCATCTAGAATATCAGTTTTTGTGTGAAAATTACTTCGAAGAGGGGTGCCAGTGGACGGGAAGTTGCACAGATGCAATTTTAGCCTAGCCTCAAAATGTAGATGTTGTTTTCACCCGAAGATGGAATCTTTGAATCATCTCTTTCTGAATGGTAAGTTGTTGGTTAAGGTGTGGAGCCATTTTTGAAAGGGTTTTTGACATGCATGTAAGAAAACCGGCAGAGATCTCTACGGTCTTATTGATATGGTCCAAAAAGAGCCAAGATGAATATGCAAACAGATGTGTTATACTTTCTTACTCCTATGTTTATTCTATGGAAAATTTGGAAGCAAAGATGTAAGTGTATATATGAAGATGCTTATCCAAATTTTGCTTTTGTGATTTTAAGTATTAGGCGCAACTTGAGGTGGCTAACACTTTTACCATTCCGAAACAAATTAGTCGGAATAAGGCCCCATTAAGGGGTTTGGAGTTACAGGAGCTCCCAATTAGAAGGAATGATGTTAGAATTGTTTATTGGATCCTCTTCCTGTAGAATTTGTTGCTCTAAATGTTGATGGATCCTCCCAACAGAAATAAGGCATCAGGAGGTTGTGGTTATCAAAGACCCAAGGGGTTGTGAGCAATCAATTGTTTTTTGGAGAATGATCCAATAACAAAGCGAAAGTTTTGGCTCTCGTGGAAGGTTTGCGACTTTGTATGTCATTAGGTTTTAGAAAAGTGATGGTCCAATTAGATTCGAAACTTGTTTGTGGTTGGTTTAGGGAGACTTTTAAAATTCCTTGGCATTTGGATAAAACTTTTAAAGAAATTAAGTTGATGACGGATAAAATCTTGATAGATTGCAAACATATCTACAAATAGGCCAATGCGGTGGCGGATGCGCTAGCCGATCAAGCACAAAAATATTGTAGGACTGTCACATTTGGAGCGAATGACTTACCTAGAGTTTGCAGGGTGGTTCTATTGGACAGCTCCAACACGGCTTATATTTATCATGGCGGTGACTAGAGGGAATCTTGATGATAATATGCATGTTTTTCTCTAATTTGGAGTGTTGGCGACGCGGAGCGGCAAACGGTTTTGTTTGCAGATTTGTTTGGCTGCAATCTGGTGCGATATTATAAGAATGGCGTTGGTTGCTGTCCTCGTTCAGAGCTGGATAGAGAGCTTTGTTTTGCTGTGGCGAATATGCTCTGTTTTCAGGTCATTTTGTGGTGAGATAGGTGTTGTTCTGGAGTATTTCATATGCAGTTTGGTCGATTTGGCGATATGCCCTGGCTGAAATTTGAATTAGTATTGGATGCTCTAGCTGGGAATTTGAATTAGTTTTGGATTTGCAGTGGGTTGCAAATTGTAATTTTTGGTTTATTTTCTGACGATTGCGTGACTGCTGGAAATTGGCGATTTTTCCTTGCTGTCAGGATACGGTGAGTTGTTATGATGATATCTTGCCAACTTGTGTTTGTTAGGATGGACTGCAAGTGATGAATGAGGTTGCAAATTTGTTATACTTGCAAGTTGTAATTGGCCAGTTGCAAAGTTGGCAAATCCTGTTATGCTTATAAGATGCAAGTAGTTATGGGTGCATGTTGCAGGTTGGAGAAATTGTTCAAGTTTGATCAAGTTGCAAGCTTGCAAATGTTCTTGGGCAAAAGCTAGTTGGTTAAAGTCTTTTTGGGCTTACCTATTTGTTTGTTTATAAGGTCTAGGTGAGGTCTAATCCTAGAATTTGTCTTTTAAGGTTTAAACTTCTCTTGGGCTTAGGCCTTATTTTTGGTGAAATAGGTATATTTCTCAATTTTGATGTAGGTCTTATAAGCAAGGCCCTACTTTTTGGTGAACTAGGTTTTTTTTCTAAGGTCGATAGATAGGAATTTTATTTCTGATTCTAATATGTATGGCCAACAGTTTTATTTCTCGGGTAAAGTCATCATGTACCCTCGACAGATGTAAAAGATTTTTTTTATCAAGTAATAAAAGTCTAGCATCCCATAGCTGGCCCTCCCCGCTGGAGGTTTATTTAAAAAAAAAAAAAAAAAAAAGTTGCTAGTTTTGCCACCTTGAATCGTATGCTCAAATGACATAAAATTCTAAGAGTATCCCCAATACACCTGTTATAAAAATTGGGTTGTATTTGTTTTTAATTTTCATTACTCCCAAACACAAAAAAAAAAAAAAAAAAAAAAAAAAAAAAAAAACCACACACAGAGGTAACTTCAAAAAGTGAGTTTACATGTACACTTTGAAATTAAAATTATAAAATAAATATAGAAAGTTGATGGTTTAACCAAGTGACTGGGTAATGCTGACCATTGGAGCCGCAAGTCGTTAGCCATTTCAACGCGCATCTAGATTAGTAAGCTATTGCCTGTGTGTGTTTAGCGCATGGGTTATGCTGTCAAAGTGAACCCCAAAAATTTATCACAGTACTATGGATGGTCTATGCATTTACAGCCAAATACTAGATTCAAACCAAAAACCAGTGGCAAATGCTTATGCCCATGTATCCTTGGATATACCATAAGCCATAAGTCTTTTACCAATGAAGCAAACTAGTAGAGGCAATCCCTTCTTACTTCCATGAACACAATATCAGCTAGTAGTAGACTACAAAACTATTTGGCCTGGAACATTCGAAGATTTTGACTTGACGCAACAAAGATAGAGTCACAAATTTTCTATTAAATAAATCCCAAGATGGGTGCACTAAAACATCAATTTCAGCTATTCAGAAGAAAGCGCAGGCCTCTTTGTTTTGATCACCACATTACAGAATACTATTTTGAGATCAATTCGTATATGTAAATGACAAGATTAAGGCCAAGCCGTCCCTTTTTCATTCATCCTCCAGCAATATAAATACCGTAGTCAAAATACAATAGGAAACCACCATACAATAGGAGACCTACCAAACAAAGGAAACAAATCACCAGCCATAGGAAAGTCTCATAACCCCATACAACTTCTAACCCTATACAACTCTAACAAATATGCTAAAGTAGAATGGAATATATTTTCCTAACAATAGGATATATTTTCCTAACAATGGAATATATTTTCCTAACAATAAGATATATTTTCCTAATACCCCCCCTCAAGTTGGAGCATGAGGGTTAAAAATGCCCAACTTGCCAAGGAGATAATCGAACTGCGATTTGCCCAAAGCCTTTGTGAAATGTCGGCCAACTGATCAGTCGTCAGCACATAAGAAAGAGCAATAAGACCATCCTGAATGGCATCATGAACGAAGTGACAATCAACTTCAATATGCTTCGTACGTTCATGAAATACAGAATTCTGCGCAATGTGTATGGCAGACTGACTATCACAAAAGAGATGAACGACCTTGGGATGAAGTATCCCCAAACTCAATAATAAACCTTTCAACCATTTCAACTCACACGTTATTGCTGCCATAGACCGATATTCCGCCTCAGCCGAAGAACACGAAACCGTATGTTGCTTCTTAGTTTTTCAAGCAATCGGAGAATGGCCGAAAACACCAACCACCCCGACAGGGACCGCCGAGTAATAGGGCAAGCAGCCCAATCAGAATCACACCAACCTTGCAAAGACAAGTCACTATTCGAGCGCAGTAGAATACCGTAACCCGGAGTACCTTTCAAATAGCGGACAACACGCAATGCAGCATCCCAATGCTCCTGTTGCGGTTGCTGCATAAACTGAGATAGCACATGAACCGAGTACGTCAAATCAGGACGCGTGACCGCCAAATAGACCAAACGCCCTACCAGACGCCGATAAGACTCAGGATCCGAGATAAGAGAACCCGTGGCACGCGCCAGTTGATGATTTTGTTCGATCGGAGACATAACAAACTTCGAACCCAAGAGACCCACCTCTGAAATAATATCAAGTGCATATTTACGTTGACAAAGAAACAACCCTGCAGAGCTGCGGGTAACCTCAATACCAAGGAAGTATTTAAGAACCCCTAGGTCATTCATATGAAAACAGGAGCCAAGGTAGCCTTAAACAGAGTCAAAGCAGTAGAATCATTCCCAGAGAGTATTAAATCATCAACATACATGAGCACATTAATTTGAACATACCCCTTCTTATAAGTAAAAAGGGAATAATCAGAATAGATCTGTAAAAAACCATACCTTTTTAAACCTGACACGAGCTTAGCAAACCAACATCTAGGAGCCCGTTTCAATCCATATAGAGATTTACGCAATCGACATACCAAACCAGGTTCATCAGATGTAAAGCCAAGAGGGAGTTTCATATAGACATCCTCATCTAGATCCCCGTGCAAGAAAGCATTGTGTACATCCATCTGATGCAACTCCCAATTTTTAGAAGCCGCAATCGCAAGGAATGCACGAACAGTCATCATCTTTGCCACCGGAGCAAATGTCTCGTCATAATCTATCCCTTCGGTTTGATGATTACCGAAAACAACTAAAGGAGCCTTCAATCGCGCAATACTAGCATCAGATTTGTACTTTATCTTATACAACCATTGTAATACCTGCGTTTTAAAAAAAAACGGACAGAGGTGTACTCAGTAGAGGTGGTGGGGGCACATAGCCACCCACCCTTTAAAACACGACCCTCTTCTTTCTCCTCCACCTTTTACTTTTTCTTTTCTTTCTTCGTTACAGTGCGAGAGTTCAGCGACGCTTCGCTGGGTGCTTTCGAAGAGGTCGAGTGATTTCCTTCGTGGAATCTCGCCATTGTCCCTCATTTTTCTTCCTCTCTTCATTTCTCTGTGGTTTTTCGAAAAAAAAAAATCAGTTTTCATTTGGGATTGGGGTTTGATCGGTTTTCATAGCTCCGATCAGTCGTGTTGGGGCCTTGGTGGCGTCCTTAGGAACCCTTAGAACCGACATGCAAGGTTGATTTTAGGGTTGGTCGAAATTTTTCAAAAATCAGATTGCATGTTCATTTTGAGGGTTCTTCGACATGAATTCAAGCTTTGGGTGCGTGGGTGAGCCTCACATTCGTGACTCCGAGGGTTGTTAGACCCATTTCAGCTTGTTGTACGGTTTGGAGGCGATCAAACCGGAGTAGGGAGGGTTTCGGCGCGTTTTCGCCAAACTTTGGATTTCGGCGGGGTGTATGCCGAATTTTTATTGCCTGTAAGTTTTTCTTTCAGTCACGCGCCACTTGTAATTTATTTATTTTTTCAGTCTTCAGCTTGTTTGCTCATTTTCGAGTCCGCCATGCAGTTTTAAAAAATTTTGTGGTCCTGCATTCGTGGTTTGGTGAGTTAGGAGCTTCGACCGATAGGAATTGGATTTTGAAAATCCATTCCGCCCAGGTGAGTGGAATTATAATATTTATTTTGATAAATAATTATTTGAAATCCTGAATTTAATTTTTACATTATACCGTCGATTGTGTAAAATTGAATCCAAGTCCGAATTCGGAGTTTTCAGATATTTCGATGATTATGTTGGTTATTTGTGAATGAATTATGTATTAGGTTTCCTGAAAGCATGATATGCTTGAATGAAATCGAATAGTGAATGAATTTTGGGTGTGATTAGGCTTTGGTGTAATGATATTGGACTAGTATGCTTCGTTTTCGAGTTTGCATAGTATGTCATGTCTTACCGTGGATTTTCGAGTCTTGAGCATGTATGATATTGACTCGAATAAATTTATCGTGGTGCATTGGGTCATGTTGGGACCCTGGCATAGTCGTGGTTTTATAAAAATTGTCGAATTGTTTATGATTGCACGTTTGTTACCATTGATTATGTACAGACTCGTCATTTGTGCATGTGGATGTTAGTATAAGTGTCTTTACCCCGCTATAATGCCTATTGTGCCGATGCTTAGGAGCTTGCTGCATCGTGAGTTGGATGGTGCTTGAGATGACTCGCACCTGACATTGTGGATGTTATTGCATGTGGCAAGCTTGCTGAGATGCAGTGAGCTCATGCACGCACTTGCCACTATAGAGTGCAGTAGGACGGGTCTCGGAGGACGTGCTTTGGAGATTACTCGTTTTCCCTCCCAGCGCGCTTGAGTTTGATTGTGTTAGGTTGGTCGTGTTAGGCCAGTCGTTCAGGATGTTTGAGTTTGTATTTTGGCAGATGGCACCCCATTAGGATACAAACAAGCCCGAAGTGGTATTGGTGCACGTTGTGGGATGTGTCTGGGTGAGACACATTCGTAGGGTATGCGGATACCTACGATATGAGACACTTATAAAGAATTTTACAGAATTTTTGGTTTCAACATGATTACTATACCTAGGAGACTAGGAAGAATTATGAGATTGTCTTTATTTTTCATCGCTTGATATTTACCATGTTTGAATCATGTGTAATGATCGGCACGTATTGTAAACTTGTAGTTATTGTGGAATCTGAAATGTTTGTGTTGTTGTTTGAACTTAGAAACATTATCCTTAGAGACACAGTGTGATTTAGACTTTAGAGCTTGTTGCTTATTCATTGTTGTGTGGCATGAATTTTCTTGTTTATTACTCTGTTATTTGTATTTAGTTTCCTCGCACCAGCTAGCTTTGTGCTTTGCTGACCCCGCAAGGGTTGTGCTTCTATTGGAGTGCAGGCAGTGTTGGCGTTCCTGCTGAGCGTGGCGCGTAGGCCCCGTTTTCCGTTGTAGGCGCATTTTGTTGTGTTTGGTCGTGTCCACCCTGTACGGGTATGTTTTGCTTCTCTTGTGTTATCAGATGTAATATATTGTTATACTAAATGTTTGTATATTTGTTTGTCTTTATGACTTTGGCGGGGCGAATCAAATATACTTATTTTGTTCAAAATTTTATCATAGTTTTTATTTCCGTTTCATTCTCGTATCAAGAATGTATTATATTATGATGTTGCGGTCGGTTACGATCCGCCTGTTTTACGGGTTAGTTCACGAATCGGCACGCTGCGATTCCCGTGGCGGGTAGGGGTGTGACAACCATTGACTACCAAGAGCCTTCTTCCCTGAAGGTAACGGTTCCATAGTCCATGTCCCATTGTCTTCCAAGGCCCGCATCTCTTCTTGCATAGCGGCGCGCCACCCTGCATCTTTTACAGCCTCCTTAAAAGATTGTGGCTCTTTTTCAGCTGTAATAGCTGCAATAAAATTTCGGTGTTTCACATAAAAACTGTCACAACTAACATAATGTGCTATAGGATAAGGCATACCTGAGGGAGGTGAAGATGTAGAAGCAGGTGAAGCGGAGGATGGACTATTTTTCTTCACTGTAGTGTGTGTAACAAAGTCACGTAGCTTAACCGAAGAATACTTTTCCCGAAAACCAAGACCTAAATGCTCGCTTGGCGGAGCATCTCCCGACACTACCTCCCCGAAATCATTCGTATGAAAAGGTGTAGGCAAAGCCGTTGACGGCGGTGTAGTGAGCACTGGCTTGCAACGACGTGGCGGTGGGCTGTGGTGTGCACCTTCTCACCATGTTCTAAAAAATCCTTAAAATCCACAGCCACTCCTTCATCCAGATCACCATGAATGTCATTGCGATGAGCAAAATTAGTAGCCTCAACATCAAGATATGGGAACACATTCTCATAGAACTTTACATCCCTTGACACAAAAAAATATTACTTGTCCAAATCAAACAAATACCAACCACTCTTGCCAAACGGATATCCCACAAAGACACATTTACGACTCCTACTGGCAAACTTATCACCCTTCGCCTTCTGATTATGAGCGAAGCACAGAGAACCGAAAACACGCAATTCACTAAAGGAAGGCGGACTACCAAACAAGACGTCATATGGAGTTTTATTGCCAAGAATACTAGAAGGTGTCTGATTGATTATATGAGCAGCGGCAAGGGCACATTCCCCCCAAAAATAAATCGGTAGACCACACTGAAATCGTAGTGAACGAGCAACATTCAAAATGTGTTTATGTTTCCTTTCTGCCCGGCCATTTTGTTGAGGAGTCCTCACACAAGAAGTTTGAAACAGAATTCCATTGACCAAAAAATAATCCTTTAGGCAATTAAATTCAATACCATTATCACTACGAACAATCTTCAATTTCTGAGAAAATTGTCTATCAATCATAGCTATAAAGGACATAAACATTTTAAAAACCTCTGTTTTATCAACTAACAGATAGATCCACACAACGCGGGAGAAGTCATCCACTAGTATCCAAAAATAGCGAGCCCCACAAGACGAGGGTGTATCATATGGCCCCCATAAATCACAATGGACTAACTCGAAAATGTGAGTAGATTTATATTCACTTAACTGAAAACTATCCCTAAAATGTTTAGCACGATGACAAACTTCACGTGCTTTATTCAAGTTACCACTAGACGTGCTAAAAAAAGGAAGCAACTTCACCACTTTCTCGGAAGGATGCCCTAATCTGCGATGTCATAGCTCCAAAGAAGTTGAAGGAGCAACTGAAACTGCTTTCACCTTTGTCTCCTCCCGTAAATAGTATAGTTCATCCTTTCTGTTACCCGTTCCAATCACCTTCCTAGTGTGTCGGTCCTGGATAGCACACAAGTCGGAGTTAGTTATGAATTCACAATTTATATCATCACTCAATTGTGAAGCCGAAATTAAATTACAATTTAATTTTGGAACATAAAGAACATGGTTAAGAATAATTTTGTCAGTAAGCTTGACAAGTCCTTCCTTCAAAGCAACAACGTTATGACCATCCGGGAAGCCAACAGAACAGGGAGTTACATTTCTTAGATCCGACAAATACAACAAATCTTTTGTAACATGATTGGAGCACCCAGTGTCAATAATCCACTTACCATTCAACCGATTAAGGGGAGGGTGAGGAGTATCGAAAGCAGCCATGAGAGCCTGCCATTGTTCGGCAGAAAAATCTGGAAGAGGTGCAGCCGATGAAAACCTGGCGTTGCGTTCAATGCCTGGTCAGACGTGGCCTTGTTGGCCTTGATGTTTCCACGGCCACGTCCAGCAGCAAGTGGTGCAGCAGTGGCCTGTCTATCACGCACAGCAGCCCCCTTCGTCGCACCTTTAAACCCATACTTCTTAATGAACCAGTCTGGAGTGTCGTGCAGCTCAAAACAGGTCGTGTCGTTATGATCCATCTTGTGGCAGTGTGAGCAGACCAGAGCAGCCTTCTTGACTCGAGTAAGGCGTGGTTTGGAACGATTGTCCATACGTACCGCAAAGCCCGCAACTTCAAATGTCTCGTCTTTAATACGTGTTATCCCCCTAACTCTTTCCTCTTGAGCTATTGTTTGGAAAGCTCTATTTAGTAATGGCAGGGGGTCTTGAGACAAGAGAGTAGAGCGCAGGGAGGCATAATATTTAGAAACCAAACCAAGCAGGAATTGATGTAATCGATCTCCCTTACGCCTTTCCGCATGTTGTTTACCTACACCACAAGTACACCTGCCACACTTGCAAGAGATTAAGGGTTCGTGATTATCAAGTTCATCCCACAACATAGTCAATTTGTTGAAATAAACCACAACGGGCATAGTCTTGGACTGCTCACAGCGATTTATGTCAGATTTTAGTTGTTGTATTCTTGGACCATTGACAAGACAAAATCTTTCATGCAAATCATCCCACAATCGTTTTGCATCATCATAGTTTGATAACATAGATTTTACCTCCGAGTCTATCGTGTTCATGAGCAAAGAAACAAGCATGCAGTGAATCGTAATCCAATCATCCTTCGTGCAAGGGGGAACCAGGTCTTTAATGGAGTCATCAAGGAAACCTAATTTTTTATGGGAAGTAAGGGCAACACGAATTGCGTGAGACCAATCATCAAAGTTGTCGAGTTTGAGGCGAATCGGAGTGATAAAATCCCCAGGCCTATCTTGCGGTCCTAGAAAGAATAGTGAATTGGCCTCGATTTTTGGAGGCGGTGATTGAAAAGTTTCTCCACCAGCAATAGCAAGCAATCAAGAGAGAAAAAAGTTTTAGGTAGGCTCTGATACCATGACAAGATTAAGGTCAAGCCGTCCCTTTTTCATTCATCCTCCAGCAATATAAATACCGTAGTCAAAATACAATAGGAAACCACCATACAATAGGAGACCTACCAAACAAAGGAAACAAATCACCAGCCATAGGAAAGTCTCCTAACCTCATACAACTTCTAACTCCATACAACTCTAACAAATATGTTAAAATATAATGGAATATATTTTCCTAACAATAGGATATATCAATGGAATATATTTTCCTAACAATAGGATATATTTTTCTAATAATAAATCAGTAAGATTAGCAAGAGGTACACAAAAACACGGAAGCAAGAGAGATTTTCATCATTTTAAAAAGCAGAAATCTATCAAATGGCTTCCATCAAAAACAACAAAACAACCATAGTTTTTTATGCCGGGCAAATTAGTGATTATCCTGTAGGCTAATTCAACAAACAATTTACAAGAAAGAATACAAGAGATTCACCCAAAAACACAGAGAAAATAACTCTAATGTTCAATCAAATTACTCAAATCAAAGGTCTCTCTAAATCAGCCCACAAGCCGGGCTTTATAGCTAAAACTCATCAATATTAGAATTTTACCAAAAACGAAAAAACCCCAATAATAATACTAAAACGAAATATGTAATAAAAGAAATAATCTGTCAAGAATCTGGCCCAAATTGGGTTCAAAATCACTTCCTAAACTATAATTGAAATATTACTATAAAGGGAAAGAAACTACTAAAATAACAAACAGTCTATTCTTAAAAGTAAAGCCTAATCCTAAAAAGAAAATTATCTATTCTTAAAATAAAAATTAAAATCAAATACTAAAATAATTCTATTTCTAAAATAAAAGGTAAAGCCTAATCTTAAAAAAAACTAAAAGCAAATTAGGAATCCTAGAAACCCAAATTAGAAAATTGATCAGTTTTGGTGTTGTCTTGCCTTTTCATCATCACCATGACTGAGGCCAACACACTTGCTAAGGAAAACTCCGACCCAGCATGTGTCTCCGTGCTGGGGATAGAGAGAGGTGATACTTTCTTCGATATAATCAAGAGCCACAACTTGAGTGAGAAAGACTTTGCTGCTATCAACCCCAGCCTCAACTGTGATGAACTCTTTGTTGGTCGATGGGTCTGTATTGTTGGGTCTGCTTAATATATCTAGCGATGTTTTAGTTACTATGTTGGTTTGAATAAAGATAGATCAAGCTGATTGATTTCTCTATCAGTGTGGCCTCTCTCTGTACTATCTAGCAGATAAATTTCCAAAATAGTGCAGTACTGCCTAATTGCGGCAAAAGAAAAGTTATAGACATTTGCCTTTTAATACTAAAATTCCATTAAATTTCTAAGAGAAATGCAATTGTTGCTACATGAATATGTATAGACTAGCAGGACACCTACTAAATGAACTATGAACAACTTTTAATGGTTCCTACATCTAATGATTCTGACATTTGTTTTTCATCGACATCAAACAACCTTCCCTTGTCTGTCTTCCAACTTGATCTCATCTTCTTGAGGTATGAATCTGCTCCAGTACCAATGATGCCTCCAAACTTGTGACATCTCTTCAATGGGAATCCCCTTTGTTTCCGGGAGAAGGAAGTAGATGAATTGTGTCATTATAAGCACAAATGCAGCAAACATGAAGAAGAGACCGAACTTCATGTGACAAAGCAACTTGAGGAAGATTTGGGCAATCAGGAAAGTGAAAAACATGTTGACGGAAACGGTGATACTTTGTGCAGCAGACCGAATTTCAAGAAGGAATATCTCGCTAGGTACCAACCATCCCAAAGGACCCCATGACCACGCGAATCCTGCCACAAATAAACATATGCAAACAACCACCCCAGCTGCGTAACCTGATGAAATATCTGCAACACCGGAAGTTCCAAACTTGCCCCAAATTAGAGCTCCAACTCCACACTGTAACACACAAAACGCGGGATACAATTAGCCCAACATTATGTAGTAAAGAAACCGTAAAACGACTAGCCTGCGTGAATGTAATATTATAGACTAACAACCATTACCTGAAAGATAAACATTTGGATTCCACCCTGTAGGAAGAGGAATCTTCTACCCTTCTTATCAACAAGTGTTGTAAAACCAATCAAAATGAATAAATCTCTATATTTCCATCAAACTTGATGTAAGGATTACAGCCCTTATATAGGCATGACAGCAATGCATAGCAATGCTTTTGCAGAACAATACCTAACAGTAGTTCTAACACATTACATCAATGTCTAGCTGGCATACTAACAACCAGTCAATGCCTAGCTAACAAACTAACTAATAGTCTTAACATTCCCCCTCAAACTAAGCTTGGATTCATCTACTATGCTTAGTTTGTCTCTTAACAATAAAAACCTGGATTTACCAAGAGCTTTGGTAAGTATGTCAGCAATCTGATCTGCAGCTGCAATATGATGCACATGAATTAGGTTGCGAGCAACTTTCTCACGTACAAAGTAAACATCAATCTCAATATGTTTAGTCCTGGCATGTAGTACTGGATTGGCACTGAGCATTACAGTGCTTTTGTTGTCACACCATATAATAGGAGTGCTACAGCTGACTTTTAACTCTGTAAATAAGGATTGCAACCAAGTGATTTCAGCCGTAATTGAAGCAAGGCTTCTATATTCTGCTTCAGTGCTGCTTCTAGAGACAGTGCTCTGTTTCTTTGAAGACCAAGATACAATGTTGGCACCTAAATAGACGCAATAACCAGATGTAGAACGTCTGTCAGTAGGATCTGATGCCCAGTCTGCATCACAATACCCAGTCAGTGTGAAGGACTGAATGGGAACTATATGTAAACCAGAATTATTTGTAGCCTTGAGATAGCGTAATATTCTTTTGACAACTTTCCAATGAGACTCAAGAGGGTTTTGCATAAATTGGCAGACTCTATTAACAGCATAAGCAATTTCTAGTCTTGTTATTGTAACATATTGTAATGCACCAACTAAGCTTCTGTATAGCTGAATATTTGAAACTGGATCACTTCCAGTGTCATAGAGTTTCTCCCCACCACTCATAGGAGTAGATAGTCCGTTAGCAAATTGCATCTTGGCACGACATAATAAGTCAGTGATATACTTAGACTGAGATAAGAACAATCCAGTAGTAGTATGTTGAACTTGAATGCCAAGGAAATAGTGTGCAGGTCCCAAATCTTTCAATGAGAACTGTTTGTTTAACTGATGAATCAGCTGAGACACTGCTTGTGTATCTGCTCCTGTGACTAGGATATCATCAACATACACCAAAAGAAATATAGGTGATGGAGAATGTCTGACAAATAGAGAACTATCAGATTTGGTAGATGCAAAGCCAAGCCTATGGAGAGTACATTGTAGTTTGTCAAACCAGGCTCGAGGAGCTTGTTTCAATCCATATAGAGCCTTGTTTAGTTTGCATACTGCATTAGGATTTGAAGGATCAATGAAACCAGGAGGTTGCATTATATATACCTCTTCTTGAAGATCTCCATTCAGAAAAGCATTATTAACATCTAGCTGAGATATAGACCAGCCATATGTAACAGCCAAAGACAATATGATTCTGATAGTTGTAGGTTTAACTACAGGACTGAAAGTCTCAGCATAATCAAACCCAGCTCTCTGTTGAAACCCCCGAGCCACAAGTCTAGCTTTGTATCTGTGTATTGTTCCATCAGTATTTTCCTTGACTTTAAAAAGCCATTTACATCCTACTATAGATCTGTTTGAAGGAGGATCAACCAATGACCATGTATTGTTTCTTAACAGTGCCATGTATTCATCTTGCATAGCTGAAAACCAATGAGGAGTGTCTAGTGCTTCTTTCAAACTAGTTGGTTCAGCTTGAGCAATATAAACTTTAGGTTTATATGTACCAACTTTTGATCTGGTTACCATTGGGTGTCCAGTAGTAGTAGGATAATTCTGAACATGTGGCTGGACCTCTGTCTGAGCACTAGTTTGCATGTTAGGTTCAGTAATATTTGGATCCCCATTCTGAATATCAGCACAAGTAGTATCAGGCTGCATATTATCACTAGGCTGAGTACCATTTAGAACCTCATTTTGTAATCCATCAGTCTGCATAGTAGCACCATTGAAAACACCATTTTGAATATCACCATTTTGAATTTCAAATGCTGTATCATTTGAAGCCCCATTTGTTGAACCTTGTTGTCTCAGAATATCAGTAATAGGAACATCATTAGAATTGATCCAACTAGTAGGTAAGAAAGAGCAAGGGCTGGCAATATTACTGATAGTTATGTCAGGAACAGTGAGGTTCCTGGTGTCAGTTCTCAGTGAAGTATTTGAGTGTAATTTGGAATAAGGAAAAACTGCCTCATTGAAGATAACATCCCTTGATATATAAATCCTTCCATTTGAAGCAAGACATTTATAACCCTTGTGTTGAAGACTGTACCCAAGAAATGTACATTCAACAGATCTGAATTGTAACTTATGGGAGTTATAAGGTCTAATATTTGGAAAACACGAACACCCAAAAGTTTTAAGGAACTTATAGTCAGGAGACTTGTGATATAGGATCTCAAAAGGAGATGAACCATGTAAGGTAGAGGAAGGAACTCTATTAATCAAGTACACTGAAGTTCTGACAGCTTCATCCCAGAATTTAAAAGGAAGAGAAGCATGAGCAAGGAGGGTCAAAGCTGATTCAATAATATGTCTATGTTTTCTCTCAGCTGCCCCATTCTGTTGATGAGTAGTGGGACAGGCTAATCTGTGTTGAATACCATGTTGAGCTAGAAACTGTGAAAAAGACCGATACTCCCCTCCCCAATCAGACTGAATGCTCTTGATGGGAAGTCCAAACTCTAATTCAACTTGGGTTTTAAACTTTGTGAAAGTATGAAATGCATCAGACTTGTTCTTTAGCAAATAAACCCAAGTAAACTTGCTATATGCATCAATAAAATGAATGTAGTATCTATACCCAGAAGAGGAAACACAGGATGAAGGTCCCCAAAGATCTGTATGTATTAATTCCAAAGGTTGATTGTACATAGTAGATGAATTAGAAAAAGGAAACTTATGAATTTTCCCTAAACAACATGAAGCACAGATATCACTACTATTTTTGTTTGACACTGGAATTTGACATTTGTTAAGAATCTTAGTCAAGACTTGTAATGAAGGGTGTCCAAGTCGAGCATGCCAGAGATGCAAGACTGAAGAAGAATTTGTAGTAGTAGTATTACTAGCTGAAGCTAAAGAAGATAGTGTTGTGGTAGTGTTATTGACAGAAGCAGAGGGTAATGAAGACATGGACTGGAATGCAGAAGCTGAATGACTACCATCAACAGAGCTTGCAGTATTTGAAGAAGATGCTAGCTTTCGTTGAGCAAGAGACATTGTAGGAAACACATAAAGTCCCTTGCTAAGTTTCCCTTCCAGGAGGACTTGCCTGGTGACCTGATCCTTGACAAAACAACAATCAGGATGAAACTCAAGAAATACTCGATTGTCTCTAGAAAATTTAGAAACACTTAGAAGATTCTTGGTTAGTTTAGGTACTTGAAGAATATTGTTAAGATGTAAAAGTCTGGAAGAATGAGGAGAGTTTAAGACAGACTGACCAATATTTTGGATTGACAGAGCAGACCCATCACCAACATGAAGATGTTCATTACCATGATATGGCACCGAAGATGCCAAGTTCTGAGCAAATGGTGTACAGTGGTCAGTGGCTCCAGAGTCAGGATACCATCGATAATCAGCATTTGAAGAAGAAGCACCACTTGTGTGAAACTCATTTCCCCAGCTTGGATGAGTATTTTGGCTGGTTGCAACATAAACTTGCCTAGGCGCTGAACTTGCTGACTGAGCCTGAGTGTTTACTGACTGACTAGAGTTCCAAGAATTTGACACATTGTTATCAAATCGATGATAACACTTGAATGCAAGATGGCCAAGTTTGCCACAAATTTGACACTGAGGTCTTCCATTTCCAGACTGAAACTTAAAGCCTCTTCCTGAACTAAACCTGCCTCCTCCTCTTGTTGACTGTGGTTGTGAGTTAAAAGAATTTCTGGCACCTCTAGGTGGATTAGAAACAAACGATCTTGGAGACGGCTTGTATGATGTATGAGCAACATTGATGGAACTAGAAATGTCAAGATCTTTAAAATGACGTTCAATTCTAGATTCTTGAGCAAGTAACAAAGATTCAACCTCAGCAACACTGTAACAGTCTGATCTTGAACTAACAGAGACTATAAACGAATCATAAGCTTGAGGTAAGCCATCAAATATGGCATTAATATGGTCTCTTGAAGACAAGGGATACCCTACTGAGGCTAATTGATCAATTATCGACTTCAATTTCAACAGAAAATCATTAATATTAAGGTCACCTTTCTTGAAACTGTGTAGCTGAGATCTGAATTGTGAAATCTTAGCTACTGTATGTGAATTGAAATAAGTTTCAAGTGTATGCCAAACATGACCAGATGTCTCACAGCCGACTAACCTTACTAGTAATGGTTGAGTCATGGAAGAAAGAAGCCATGAAAAGAGAAGTTGATCTTGTTGCTCCCAGTAGAGAAACTCTGTATTCACCAATCCATTTGTTTGATCTTCAACTGATAAAAACTGTGATGGAGAGGAATCTTGGACAAGAAATTGCTGAAGCTTGTGACCTTTAATGGTTGCCAACACTTGTTGTTTCCACAACAGGTAGTTGTGTTCATCAAGTTTAATGGACAGAACATGATTGAATGCAACTGGTTTAGACTCTGTTGTGGCTGAAGTTGTAAGTATGGCAGCATTAGAAGAAGAAGAAGCCGCCATTGACAGATTATGAAAACTTGAAAACACAGATAGGTCATGGAAATAGAAATAGAGAATGCTCTGATACCATGTTGTAAAACCAATCAAAATGAATAAATCTCTATATTTCCATCAAACTTGATGTAAGGATTACAGCCCTTATATAGGCATGACAGCAATGCATAGCAATGCTTTTGCAGAACAATACCTAACAGTAGTTCTAACAGATTACATCAATGTCTAGCTGGCATACTAACAACCAGTCAATGCCTAGCTAACAAACTAACTAATAGTCTTAACAACAAGGTATATCGAAACAAAAGTAGCAGCAACGTTAACAAGACCAGTTATAACAGCGGACATGAGAGAAGCATTGCTTCCAAAACCGAGGGTCTTGAACAGAACAGGCGCATAGAACATGACTACATTGATTCCAGTAATCTGTTGGAAGAGTGGAATGAGAATGGACATCACCAACTGAGGTCTGTACTTCCTCATCAAAAGTTTCCTCCATGGATCCTCAATTTTGTTTGAGGCTTCACTAGCAGCAACTACGTCATTGTACTCTTGTTCGATGTCATCAGTACCTCGAATCTTTCGGAGTAATATTTTGGCTTTTTCAGGATCTTTTCGTTCAATGACAGAGTTTGGAGTGTCAGGTAAGAAAATACCACCGATTGTGATGAACAAAGCTGGTACAGCAGCACCAGCTAGGCTCACTCTCCATCCCCAACCACCCTCAATCTTGGCTGTGAAATAATTAATAAAATTTGCAACAAGGATGCCGATTGTGATCATGAGTTGGAAACCAATGTTAAGGGCACCACGATACTTGTAAGGCGCCATTTCAGAGAGGTAGAGTGGTACAGACTGCAATTAGGAGAAAAACTCATTAAGCCTATTTGATCAAAGATTGGATTTTCAAGTGTTTCTCGCTGTAGTCAAGGAAGGTTAATTTGTATGAAAAACAATTTTGCAAAATAAGACCAACATAAAGTTTCGAATTCATGAGGCAAAGATACACAACAAAGTATGTGTTGATCTTATCTCATATGGGCTGAGACAACTCTCAATTGTCAGGAAAAGAGAGTTGTCCAGACTGATCGAAGAGTTGTTTCACCAAATCATGGTCCAAGGAGAAAAGGCTACATACTAAAATCATATGTATTATCTTAAACAAAGATACATTACAAACATATTAATTGATGTTGAACAAACGCACTTAAACACTTAATCAGATATAATACACAGTGCATACAAGGGAATTTATAACTTTATTTTGCAGTTGAACTTTTTAAAAATCAGATCGGAAACAAAGAAAATTAGTGATAATAAAATTTACAATAATAAAATAAACATGCACATAGAATAAAAACCTAAAGTCCAAAACTAAAGAAATATCAAACTAAAATTAACAATAAAAAAAAAAGAAATAACAAACAGTTGTTACCTGATTAGCAAATCCAATACCAATACCAAGCAAAATCCTTCCAACTATAAGCATTGCAACATTAACAGCAGCGCCATTGAGAATTGCACCAGCTAAGAACACAATGCCACCAAACATCATCGAAAGCTTTCTTCCAAAAGATCGGGTGATCTTCGAAGCAACAATGGAAGAAACCAATGCAGCAAGGTACAAAGATGAAGTAAAGAGAGTCAGAACTACACTATCAAATGTACAATACTGATTGACAGACTTGTCATTGTTTTGCCTCCTGTAGACAGATGGGAAGAACTTCTTCAAGAAGGGAGCCATAGATGTCACTCCACCTACAAACATAGCAAGCCCAATCAATATCAGATCAAATTTTCAAACCCCAGTACTTAGATCTCATTAAAGAAAAACTTAGGGGGGTGTATTGTATCTGGATTTTGTAGGCAATTTAATAAATTCCATGGATTCTGAAAATCCAAGTGTATTCAATTTGGATTTTAAAAAGTCCACAAAAGTCTAGAGGTATTCAATCAGGATTTCAAAAAGTCTTTCTGAAATCCACAAAGTCTATGGATATTCAATACGGATTTCAGAAAGTCCACAAAAGTTTTAGGGTATTCAAAATATCATTCATATTTATGGATTTGGAAAATCATGGATTCTCATGGACTTTGTAGTGTTAGGTATAAATAACAAAGTTCAATAATTTGCCAGCCTCCATATCAAAGATTTCAACCTGGAAAAAAGTCTCTCAAAGTTCTTCCTTGTGCCAGCCGCGAAGATGATCTTCCCAAACAACCCGCGAAACCAAAAAAAAGAGTCCCGCTCCCCGCTTTGTGTTCATGGAACACTTCTTCTTAGCTCCAGGACTACCACGTCCCCAACCTAAGCCCTAAAGCTGCTCATATTCACAAGGAAGGAGGAAGTGGAAAGGCAAGAAAGACGAGAACGATATAGAAAAAGTTGTGGCTGCTGCGATCAGTTTTGTTGCTATAGGAGAACGAGATAGGAGAAGTCGTGGTGGTGACCGCGATCAATTTTGCTGTGATTAAGCGTTGCGATCCGTTCTCTTGCGTGTCTTTGATCAGTTCTGTTATTCCTCCTTCTTCTTTTGACCTTTTGGTTTTCCGTATAAATTAGTTCGAATTTTCTACGTATTTCATTATTGGTGATTGAAGATTTCACGCAATTGAATAATTGATTTTAGAATGAACTAGATGTTGAATTTGTGGTGGATGTTGCGAGTATGATGTTCATTTGTTCGTGTTTCTACTTTTCTTCTTTGTTAATTTGATGTCAAGTTATTAGTTGTGATTTTTAATATCTGACACTCTATTTTGGAAGTTTAACACTCCTTCTGCACATTATTATAATACCATTCATGACAATCACTCAAGCTAATCATCAATCGCTTCTAGTGCAGCTCAAAAGTTGTTTTGGATATAATACATTCTTTACAACTGATGTTCAAAGATTTGGAGATGGAGGCATTTTATTGGGAATTTGAGGAAACCCATTGAAGAAGTGATACCCAAATTTATGGACTTTTACTTCTTATTTTGAAGAAAGTGACCATGATCATGAAGGAGAAGAATGATCATAATACAATTTTATGAACGTTTACTTCTTATTTTAAAGATGCTAATTAACGACCTTTTCTTTTTCTAGTTTTTTTAGCACATATATCTCTCACTTTTGTTAATTATATGCCGGCGTTTTTTTTGTTTCATCACTATTTACCAACTTCTTTTTTATCTTGCAAATAATTAGAAATCTGTAAAAGTCGTTTATACAAAGTCCGTGGATTTTCATAAATCTCTAGAAAGTCTGTAGCAAAAGTCTATGGATTTAAGAAATCAGCAGAAGTCCGTGGACAATTTAAAGAGTCCGTGGACTTTTTAAATTATTTATCAATTCCATAAGAATCCATATACAATACACCCCTCTTAACCATTGTTTTACCTGAAATACCGATGTCGTAGCCAAAGATCAAACCACCCCAAGCAGAAACCAAACAAGCCCAGAAGACGAACATAGTCATCTTCCCTGGGTAGTTCTTGCCTGGCTCAACACCTACCATTGCACCTTCAACCATTGTTTAAAGAGATATCGAAACTAAGTCGAAGTAGAAGAAGAATCAAAGGAGTAAACAGACTAGTATGGAACGGAGGATAAGAGAAAACGGAGAGACTTTTAGGGTAGAAGCTTGGTATTTATAGGAAAATTGTGACCCTTTGACTGCATAGTTACTGAGGTGTAAATTCTTATCCAATATCCAAGTTTGGATGAAAATCAAAGGGTTAAAAAGTAAAAGTAACTCTTCGAAATTTAGTGTTTGTAGTGTTAATGGAATTTCTAGTCCTATTTAATCGTAGAAGTTAGTGTTGTTTATGGATTGAAATTAATCCTTGGATAAGAAAAGTGACTTGCTAGTGAAGTGTAGAAATGGACAATCTTTTCGTTATCTATTTTCATGGAAAAAGATTTCACTACAAAAAAAATGCAAAATTAGCTACAGAAATTAACGACGGTAAACAGTTTGCGACGGAAATTAGCGACGGTTTAACCGTCGCTATTAAAACGGTTTGCGACGGCAAAAAACCGTCGCTATAGTTTCTGCCACAGTTTCAATGCATAAATTAAAATAACCGTCGCTAACAGTTTTGCGACGGTTTTAAACCGTCGCTAATACGAGGATTAGCGACGGCATTCGGACCGTAGCTAATGTTTGGGAATTTTTTTTGTTAGCTACGGTCAAAATACCGTAGCTAATGTATTTTTTTTTAAATATAACAAAACAACTTAGTGACGGCACTTTGGCCGTAGCTAAGGTTTAGAAAAAAAAATTGTTAGCTACGGTCCACCTACCGACGCTAAATGTGATTTTTTTTTTAAAAAAAAATAGCAAAACAACTTAGCGACGGCAATACAGCCGTAGCTAATGTTTTTGTGATTTTTAAAAAAAAATTATAGGAAAACACCTTAGCGACGGCAGGAGGGCCGTAGCTAAGATTTAGAAAAAAATTTGTTAGCTACGGTCCACATACCATCGCTAATGTGATTTTAAAAAAAATAACAAAACAACTTCGCGACGGCAATACAGCCGTAGTTAATGTCATTTTAAAAAAAAAATTAAAAAAACAATATAGCGACGGCACTAGGGCCGTAGCTAATGTTTACAAAAAAAATTTGTTAGCTACGGTCAAAAAACCGTAGCTAATGTGATTTTTTTTTTTAATTATATAAAGAAAAATCGCTATATATTTAGAAACTGGATAAAATCACTAATAACACATTTCCGTCCAGCTCGGTAATAGACTTAGTTTTCACCTAGGTGACCTGGGTTCGAATCCCGCCAATGAAACTTTTTTTATATTAAAATTTTTATATTAGCGACAGCACTAGGGCCGTAGCTAATGTTTACAAAAAAAAATTTGTTAGCTACAGTCAAAATACCATAGCTAAATGTGAATTTTTTTTTTAATTATATAAAGCCAAATCGCGATATATTTATAAATTGGATAAATCACCAATTACACATTTCCGTCTAGCCCGGTTAGGAGACCTAGTTTTCACGTAGACGACCCGGGTTCGAATCCCGCCAATGAAACTTTTTTTTATATTAAAATTTTTATTTTAGCGACGGCACTAGAGCCGTAGCTAATGTTTACAAAAAAAAAAATTTGTCAGCTACGGTCAAAATACTGTAGCTAAATGTGAATTTTTTTTTTTAAATTATATAAAGCAAAATCGCGATATATTTATAAATTGGATAAAATCACCAATTACACATTTTCGTCCAGCCCGGTTAGGAGACCTAGTTTTCACGTAGACGACCCGGGTTCGAATCCCGCCAATGAAACTTTTTTTTATATTAGCTACGGCCTTAGTGCCGTCGCTAATGTTTACAAATTTTTTTTTTTTGTTAGCCACGGTCCAAATACCGTAGCTAATGTCATTTTTTTTTGACATTATATAAAGCAAAATCTCTATATATTTATAAACTGGATAAAATCTCCAATAACACATTTTCGAATAAAAATAAGATAAAAGATGATCAGATAAACAAATCAGATCAGATCAAAGAAGATCAGATAAAAAAAATCAGATCAGATCAAATAATATGAGATCAAAGAAGATAGGATCAGATCAAATAAATTCAAAGAAGATCAGATCAGATCAAATAAGATCAGATAAAAGAATATCAAAGAAGATAAAAGAATATCATATCAAAGAAGATCAGATCAGATCAAATAAGATTAGATCAAAAGGATCAGATCAATGAATATCAAATAAGATCAAAGAAGATCAGATCAAAGAATATCAGATCAGATCAAATCAAATCAAAGAAGATTATATCAAATAAGATCCAAAGAAGATCAAAGAAAATCTGATCAGATCAAAGAAGTTAAAAGTAGATCAAATAAGTTAAAAGTAGATCAAAGAAGATCAGATTAAATCAAATCAGATCAGATCAAAGAAGATCAAAGAAGTTAAAAGTATATCAAAGAAGATTAGATCAAATAAGATCATATCAAATAAGACCCGATCAGATCAAAGAAGATCAAATAAGATCAAGGAAGATCAGATCAAAGAATATCAAATAAGATCGAAGAAGATCAAAGAAGACTAAAGAATATCAAAGAAGATCAGATCAAAAAAGATCAAAGAAGATCAAAGAAAATCAAAGAAGATCAGAGAATATCAGATCAAATAAGATCAAAGAAGATCAGATCAGATCAAATCAAAGAAGATAAGATCAAAGAAGACCAAAGTAGATCAGAGAAGTTCAAAAAAGATCAGATAAAAAAGATCAAAGAAGTTCAAAGAATATCAAAGAATATCAGAGAAGATCAGATCAAAGAATATCAAATAAGATCAAAGAAGATCAGATCAGATCAAAGAAGATCAAATCAGATCAAATCAAATAAGATCAAAGAAGACCAAAGAATATCAGATAAAAAAAGATCAAAGAAGTTCAGAGAAAATCAGATAAAAAAGATCAGCTTAGATCAAAGAAGTTAAAAGTAGATCAAATAAGTTAAAAGTAGATCAAAGAGATTAGATTAAATCAGATCAGATCATATCAAAGAAGATCAAAGAAGTTAAAAGTAGATCAAAGAAAATTAGATCAAAGAAGATCAGAGAAGATCAAAGAATATCAAATAAGATCGAAGAAGATCAAAGAACATCAGATCAAAGAAAATCAAAGAAGTTCAAAGAAGATCAAAGAATATCAGAGAAGATCAGATCAAAGAATATCAAATAAGATCAAAGAAGATCAGATCAAATCAAATCAAAGTAGATCAGATCAAATAAGATCAAAGAAGACCAAAGTAGATCAGATAAAAAAAGATCAGAGAAGTTCAAAGAAAATCAGATAAAAAAGATCAAAGAAGTTCAAAGAAATCAAAGAATATCAGAGAAGATCAGATCAAAGAATATCAAATAAGATCAGATCAGATCAAAGAAGATCAGATCAGATCAAATAAAATAAGATCAAAGAAGACCAAAGAAGATCAGATAAAAAAAGATCAAAGAAGTTCAGAGAAGATCAGATCAGATCAAAGAAGTTAAAAGTAAATCAAATAAGTTAAAAGTAGATCAAAGAGATTAGATTAAATCAGATCAGATCAAATAATATCAAAGAAGTTAAAAGTAGATCAAAGAAGATTAGATCCAAGAAGATCAGATCAAATAAGATCATATCAGATTAAAGAAAATCAAATAAGATCAGAGAAGATCAAAGAAAATCAAAGAAGATCAAAGAAGTTTAAAGAAGATCAGAGAAGATCAAATCAAAGAATATCAAATAAGATTAAATAGGATCAAAGAAGATCAGATCAAATCTAATCAAATAAGATAAGATCAAAGAAGACCAAAGTAGATCAGATAAAAAAATATCAAAGAAGATTAGAGAAGTTCAGATAAAAAAAGATCAAAGAAGTTCAAAGAATATCAAAGAATATCAAATAAGATCAAAGAAGATCAAATCAGATCAAATCAAATAAGATCAAAGAAAACCAAAGAAGATCAGATAAAAAAAGATCAAAGAAGTTCAGAGAAGATCAGGGAAGATCAGATCAAAGAATATCAAAGAAGTTAAAAGTAGATCAAATAAGTTAAAAGTAGATCAAAGAGATTAGATTAAATCAGATCAGATCAGATCAAATAAGATCAAAGAAGTTAAAAGTAGATCAAAGAAGATTAGATCAAAGAAGATCAGATCAAATAAGATCAGATCAGATCAAAGAAAATCAAATAAGATCAGAGAAGATCAAAGAAAATCAATCAAGATTAAAGAAGTTTAAAGAAGATCAAAGAAGATCAGAGAAGATCAGATCAAAGAATATCAAATAAGATTAAATAGGATCAAAGAAGATCAGATCAAATCAAATCAAATCAAATAAGATCAAAGAAGACCAAAGTAGATCAGATAAAAAAAGATCAAAGAAGATCTGAGAAGTTCAAAGAAGACCAGATAAAAAAAAGATCAAAAAAGATAAAAGAAGATCAGATCAAAGAATATCAAAGAACATCAGATCAAATCAAATAAAATCAAATAAAATCAAAGAAGACCAAAAAAGATCAGATAAAAAAAGATCAAAGAAGTTCAAAGAAGATCAAAGAAGATCAAGGAAGTTAAAAGTAGATCAAAGAAGTTAAAAGTAGATCAAAGAGATTAGATTAAATCAGATCAGATCAGATCAAAGAAGATCAAAGAAGTTAAAAGTAGATCAAAGAAGATTAGATCAAAGAAGACCAGATCAAATAAGATCAGATCAGATCATAGAAAATCAAATAAGATCAGAGAAGATCAAGGAATATCAAAGAAAATCAAAGAAAATCAAAGAAGATCAAAGAAGATCAGAGAAGATCAGATCAAAGAATATCAAAAAAGATCAGATCAGATCAGATAAGTTCAAAGAAGATCAGATAAGATCAAAGAAGATCAAAGAAGTTCAAAGAAGATCAAAGAATATCAGAGAAGATCAAAGAAGATAAAAAAGATCAGATCAGATCAAAGAAAATCAGATCAAAGAAATTCAAAGAAGATTAAATCAGATCAAATCAAAGAATATCAAATAAGATCAAAGAAAATCAAAGAAGATCAGAGAAGATCAAAGAATATCAAAGAAAATCGAAGAAGTTCAAAAAAGATCACAGAATATCAAATAAGATCAGATCAGATCAAAGAGAGTTTAAAAAAAAAAAAACACTAAAGAGGTTAGCGACGGCAATGTGGCCGTCGCTAATTGGTTTTTATAAAAAAAACACTAAAGATGTTGGTTTTTAAAAAAATAAAATTTAAAGAGGTTAGCGACGGCAATGCTAATTGGTTTCAAAAAAAAAAACACTAAAGAGGTTAGCGACGGCCTAATTGCCGTCGCTAATTGATTTTTAAAAAAAACTTTAAAGAGGTTAGCGACGGCAATTATGCCGTCGCTAATTGGTTAAAAAAAAAAACTAAAGAGGTTAGCGACGGCCTAATTGCCGACGCTAATTGGTTTTAAAAAAAACTAAAGAGGTTAGCGACGGCATACTAATTGGTTTTTTTTTTTAAAAAAAAACTAAATCGGTTAGCGACGGCCTAATTGCCGTCGCTAATTGGTTTTAAAAAAAAACTAAAGAGTCGTCGCTAATTGGTTTTTAAAAAAAAAAAAAACTAAAGAGGTTAACGACGGTAATTATGCCGTCGCTAATTGTTTTTTTTTTTTTTAATTTAAAGAGATTAGCGACGACCTAATTGCCGTCGCTAATTGGTTTCAAAAAAAAAAATACTAAAGAAGTTAGCGACGGCCTAATTGCCGTCGCTAATTGGTTTTTTTTTTTAAAAACCGATCCGCATGAAATCTCATCTCAACCGTTAATAACACCCAAAATTTTAGCTCAATCCAACGTACTAAATCAAACCACGTCATCGATTCGCGTGAAACCAACACAACCAATCCCCTTCAATTACATTTCTTTATATAAATTTCAATTTTTTTTACAAACCAACTTAAACAAAAATTTTCTCTCAAATTTTTTTTTCTCTCATCTTCCAGAGAAGAAACCCACTGAGGAGAAGTCCGCCGCTTCTTCGACACCGATCCCGGCCGCCTCTCTCTCCTTTCCCTTCATCCGCCGCCGCTCTCTCGGAGATCTGAGATCTCTCATCTCGGAGATCTGTGACCTCAGATCTCTGATATCTCGGAGATCTGAGACCTCAGATCTCTGATATCTTGGATCTCGGAGATCTGATACCTGAGATCTCGGAGATCTCAAAGATCTGAGTTCTCGAGATCTGAAATCTCAGATCTCGGAGAGATCTCCGATATATATATATATATATATATATATATATATATGTTTAAAAATCTCAGAGATCTCGGAGAAATCTGATCTTTTAAAAAAAAAAAAAATATATATATATATATATTTTTTTTTTTTTTTTTTTTTTTTTAAAACCATTTAGCGCCGTCGCTAAAATAAAAAAATTAAATTTATTTTTTTTAAAAATCAGTTAGCCACGGCCAAAATGCCGTCGCTAAAATAAAAAAAAAATTTAATTTTTTTTTAAAAATCAGTTAGCCACGGCCATAATGCCGTCGCTAAAATAAAAAAATTTTAAATTTTTAAAAAAAAATCAGTTAGCGACGGATATTTTACACTTTAGCGACAGTTGTATCCCGTGGCTAATTAGCTACGGCTATTTTGCCGTCGCTGAATCAAATAGCGACGATAAATCTAGCTACAGGATAGCGACGGATGTAGTGCCGTCGCTGATTCCTTTTAGCTATGGTTTTAGCTCAATCAGCGACGGTTTGTAGCCGTCGCTGATTTCCATTTTTTTTGTAGTGTTTTTTATCGTTATGAAAAACTATTTGTACTTGAGAAGTGTTGTGGTTGCTAAATATCAGAGATTTTCAAATTTAAGATAATTAGCTGCATTGGATGGAAGTGATTGTGATTTAGTGGAGGTTTGTTATATGAATCTCGAGTCCTATCAGAGGTGAATCAGCTTGATCAATTATGCTAGGTGCAACGTGTATATGATAATCCTTGACTAGGAAATGTGTTGGAAATGTACGAAAAAAAATGGCCATTGTTTGCCGATCAGTTTTATAATGTGACCTTACTAACTCAGGTGCTAAAGACTGGGTTCAATGTGGGTGTTGAGAAGTAGAATGGGGAAATGGAGGTAGAATGTGCTTCGATGACAAAGGAGATGGTTGAGGAAGCTTGTGAATTGACTCATGAAGGACAAAGAGGGTGAATAGATGAGGAGGGCTAAAGAGATGGCTAGGGGAGCTGTAGAAGAAGGCCGGTCATCTCATTCTAACTGGGTAATTGCACCAATGCGCACTGATGCAAACAAAAGAATGTACGAAGTCCCAGAGGAGACTACAAATGTTTTGTGGCTTTGTACATGAAACAGTTCTCAAGATTATTTAACGGAGAAGCCAACTTCTTTGGTTAGAGAGTACTATTTACTCAAAGCAAATTGGACTAACTAGATTTTACTAGTTAGTTGTAGTTTTCCTATCTATGCATCAGTTTATTGTTCTAACACCTGAAGAGATTAGAAACCTTCTTAAAACATAGTAACATATTTAACCTTTGCCTTTGAATCTCAAATTCCATTAAATTTGTGTAGAAGACATGCTTACTACATAAATTCAGAGAACTGTACCCAACTGTAAAGAAACTTAAATATGTATAGAAGATCACAACACGGGTGGAAACGAATTATGTTTAGAATATTTTCTAATACAATGATTATAATCTATCTATTTAGACCATATATTTTTGTCGATGTCAAATAAATTATATCAAACAACCTTTCCCGGTCTAGTTTCCAACTCGATATCTTCTTCTGAAGGTACGAATCTTCCCCAGAACCAATGTTGCCTCCATACTTGTCCCATCTCTTCAATGGGAATCCCCTTTGTTTCCGGAAGAAAGAAGAAGACGAATAGTGTCATTATAAGCACGAACCCGCCAAACATGAAGAAGAGAACGAACTTCATGTGACAGAGCAATTTAAGGAAGATTTGAGCAATGAGGAAAGTGAAGAACATGTTGACTGAAACATTGATACTTTGTGCAGCTGATCGAATTTCAAGTGGGAATATCTCACTGGGTACCAACCAACCCAAAGGACCCCATGACCACGCGAATCCTGCTACAAATAAACATATACAAACAACTACCCCAGCCGCATAACCTGATGGAATATCTGCAACACCGGAAGTTCCAAACTTGCCCCAAATTAGAGCTCCAACTCCACACTGTAACACACAGAACGCAGGATACAATTAGCCCAACATTATGCAGTACGGAAACCATGAACAACTAGCCTGCATGAATGTTAAGATATTTACCTGAAAGATAAGCATTTGGGTTCCACCCTGTAGGAAGAGAAATCTTCTTCCCCTTCTATCAACAAGGTAAATTGACACACAAGTAGCCACAACGTTAACTAGACCAGTTATAACAGCAGACATGAGAGAGGCATCGCCTCCAAAACCAACGGTCTTGAACAAAACAGGAGCATAGAACATGATCACATTGATACCGGTAACTTGTTGGAAGAATGGAATGAGAATGGCCATCACCAAATGAGGTCTGTACTTCCTCATCAAAATTTTCCTCCATGGATCCTCAATTTTCTTTGAGGCTTCACTTGCAGCAAGTAGGTCCTTGTACTCTTGTTCAATGTCATCAGTACCACGGATTCTTCGGAGTAGTCTCCTAGCTTTTTCAGGGTCCTTTCGTTCAATGACAAAATTTGGAGTGTCATGTAAGAAAATGCTGCCAATTATGATGAACAAAGCTGGTACAGCAGCACCACCTAGACTCACTCTCCATCCCCAACCACCCTTGATCTTGGCTGTGAAGTAGTTAAGAATATTCGCAGCAAGGATACCAATTGTAATCATGAGTTGGAAACCAATGTTAAGCCCACCACGGTACTTGTAAGGCGCCATTTCAGAGAGGTGGAGCGGAACAGACTGCAATATGAAAAATGCAGGTTAGATTACAGATGTTGATCATAAATTCTGGAACAGAATAAAGTGTATTTCGATTTATAAAATGTTTATATAACCATCAGGTTATCACAGGCGTCATTGTATGAATTTTCCATGAAGTTGCTCCATTGCTGTATTTAGAAGCTTAACGGACCTTTGTGATCCCGGTCATGATCAGATCATCTGTTCCATTTGTAATTTTAACAAAAACAAAAACTCATTCCAATTTATGAGCAACAACAAACACCGGTAAACTGCGCCTCACGCAACCTAGGAGATGGAGACACGACCCACATACTAAAACCATAATCCATATCTAAAATCTTTAATGCAAATATCAGACCATCACATGAATTCCCAAATAGAAATACATTGAAAACAAATATATTGGTAATTAGTATACGTCGTTGTATACACTGAATAAGACACATACAGACATACGATACTCACACATTCATACAAAGGAATCAGAGTCACAAATGGAATCAAGTGGAATTATTTATTTTACATATACCCGTCATTTTTGTTACAGATAAGGAGGTCTCAATATATGTTGGAAATATGGCTTTTTAAATAAAAGAAAATGGGTGCTCAACAGGTTTCGATCTCTGGATCTCTCTCTACTATTAGTCTCATATCTACTATACAACTCTTTGTGGTAGAGTTTATAAGGAGATTGTTAGGACTTGGACTTGGACCCTTTGGGGGTACCACTCTTTTATGAGGAGGAGAGAGATAGACTCGAGCGCCCACCACCGTCTGTCCAGTCGGGTCGTTTAGAGAACAACCCATTCTTTTTGCTAAAAATAAATTTTGAATCTCTAAAGAGGGAATGAACCTAGACAGAATTTTGTACATGAATCTAGACGTCATCCTATTGCCATGTTTTGTTTTTTAAGTGCAATTAAGCTTGGACGTTTTCCATGTTTTGTTTTTAAGTGCAATTAAGCTTGGACGTTTTTCCATGCATTTGTTGTGTCAATGAACCAAGTCGAGTTCTTTGTTTTGTCAATGCACTTATCCGGATTTTTGTACTTTGAACGAATCTATATTCTCACTATAAATACAACACAAAGTTAGAGTTTAGAATAAATAAGTAGAAAAAACAAAGAAAAAATATTTTGCAAACAATTGCATTTCGTTTTGCAATTAGAGATAACAAATCTTTTCCTTTATGCTATCAGTTAATTCATTTTGTATTTCAATCAAAGAAGTGTTTTTAGCTTTGTTAAATTATTTACAATGTATTGATGATTCCGAGCAAAAACAAGAGTTTAAGGGTGATAGTATTCCGTTCATCAAATGTGCAATTGTTTGAACGAGACAGAGAAGATTCTGGGTTGTTTTACCCTGAGGACGGCAGGGCTAGTACACTGGTTGCACAATCTTGGGCAGAGCCGCGAAACGTCTTAAAGAGAGCGACCTAGTCTGCGACTCAACCCAAGAATAATTAGTACCTTCGTTCATAACTTTTTATTTGAATCTTTTACAGCAGTTGAATCTTTTACAGCACTTACAACAAGTTTAAGACAAGTTCTTTCTGCCATGATTACAAATACTGAATTTGCTAAACAAAGTTTGCATATATTTGTAATACAAGAATGCACACACTTGATCACACATAAGATTTGAGTTAATTGTTAAAGAAGTGAATCGTATACAGTTGGGTATATATAGATTAGCGATGAACAGTTAATATTCTGAACTCAATCCATTTCGCCAGCATACAATTTTCTGAGTCAGGAACTTAGGCTTCTTGTAGAAATTGATCCAATTGTTGGTAACAATAATATTCCTTGATCTATGTGCTTCACTTCCTACAAATGTAATGCACACTAGAAGTGAAGTTAAGTTATGACACTGACTTTATCAATGGACTATTCCTTGCTCCAAAGGGATCCAGCGATAGGTTGCCAACCATTACTTTGATGTGAAAACATTAGTAAAAGTTGTGCTCTATAAGCTTGATGGCACACTGTTTTGTTATGAATTAATTAGAGATGATGAATCTGTGCATTTTGATTTTGACTCTTAATCATGGTTATAGATTAGTTATATCCTCATTGTTCTCATGTATTAGTTATACGCTCATTGATTGGGAAAATCCTTCAATTGAATTTGAGAATATTTTCCTGTCATGTAACAAGCATAAAAATGGACTAGCAGCCATGTTTTTGAAGGTTATATAAGTCTAAAAGTAATAAATGAGGACATGTATGTATGAAAGCGTTGAAATATTGCTTCTGAAGAGCCAAACAGAATATATGAATAAATGAGAATATTGCTTTGAAATATTCAAGGAAGTGTATGTTATTGATTGCCTTGTTGTTTCTATGTGTCTGTTAAATTAATTGTTTTGGAATCCATTAACCTAAACAAACTTTGGTCCAAGGATTGGAGTTTAGTTTTGTTTGCACTATGTACCTTTGTTACCTTGGGTGGTAGTTCTTGTTGTCAAATTGGGTTGGAAGCAGTTTTCTATGCAAGGATACAACTCCATGACAACATTTGAAAGGTTGGAAAGAGGGTTATATTTGTTTGGATTTATTGAAAAATTGAAAAACGATTGATATTGTAACTATGCTCATAGTCCACACATCTTGAACCCCTTTTTAGAAAATACTTGGTGGATCATGCATCTGTTTTTAATTTTGCATATCCACCGCGTTTGACTGATTGTATAACATCTAGAAGCCTGGAAGCGCTTATGTTCATAACATTGTGAATCTTTTTAGGCTGCTTTAAAAACATAGTCAACTAAATTCCTGTTAGGAAGTGAAATCAAATTAGTTATCATTATGACTAGCGTGATTAAGGATTGACATATTTGTACACATGTTGACAATGTAAAATGTAGTCTAGACTCTAAAACCATGGAGGAATAACTAGAGGAGATTGTGTATGAATAGAACACCATGCTTTAAAGTTAAATTTCATAGAATTTTAATTAAAGGTGCTGCTCTATTAGACTTTCTGAGTCGGAATATCATGAAATCTGAATCAATAAATTCCATTTGAACATTTTGTGAGAAGTGAACAATATCAACTATGCATGTTACTCCCATATATTCTTTAGATAATGAGTATGCAGTTCTATGATAATTATGTTATGCACTTTGGACGATTCTGTCTATTTTGGTGAGAACAATAATTGATCTATTGTGAAAATTAGGAATGCTTCTATTTCTCAATACTATTGATGGAAAGAAAACTTTGTGATTAATGGTACAGTTGATGTTTAATGTTAAGCTGACAGAATGAGGCTATAAGGAATCATTTGTATACAGATCGACCTGTGAATTTTGTTTTTGATGTCAATGCATAAATGATTTTGCTCAGACCATAAGTTGGCCGAACTTCCACATGAGGACATGAATTCTTATGGAAAAGATATGTTCTCATGATGATGATGTTGATGGCAATCTAGAACAATTCAAGCTATTGCTTGATTTTGTTGTGGAACTTTATTATCTAAGTCTGCAACTAAATTCTCAGATGATGCACAAATCTAGCTTGGTGATTACATCAAAGTTTGAAAAAATTCAGAAGCTGAATTTAAGGTACGTTTTCTAATGATATTCTTAGTTGATCCTTGAACTTAAAAGAAAATAAGAATAGCGAGGTGAATAGAATGGGTATTTTATTCGATATTCTCATTGTGTGGGTCCTTAACAGTTGAATGCAGGGTCTGCTTTAGCTAGCAAAAAGACTGTCACTTAATATGCATTCAAAAAGTGGTTAAATCCGTTTATGATAATAGTTAGAGGGACCAAAGTTCAAAAGTTCCTTAATGGAAAGCACACGCATATTTTTAACATTATATATGCTAAAAATAATTTTGTGGATCCTGATTTTTGTGAGAAGAATTTTTGTGTTTCTCAAGGAATTATTCATGGCAAGATAAATTTCATTTATTTTCGAGGTATAGTGGGGGTTATTTCGAGGAATAGTGGGGGTACATCCTCAAATAATGTGCCTATGATAAGGATGAATGCACCTTATAAAGTCATAGAATCCGAGCCTAGGAGAAGTAAAAGGAAACGACCTTCTAAACACCTTGGGCCCGATTACTATGTCTTTTCAGTCGAGGAGGTTTCCCTTAGCTTTCAAGGAGCCTTATAGATGCAATTGAAAAGGTCATGAGGTACCTTAAGAGGACTAAGAACCTCGGATTACATAATCAGAAGTTTCCCGTTGTCCTTGAAAGATATAGCGATGCTGATTGGAACACCCTTTCAGATAACTCCAAAGCCACCAGTGGCTATATTTTCAATATAGCTGGTGGAGCTGTTTCTTGAAAATCGAAGAAACAAAAAATTCTAGCACAGTCCACGATGGAGTCAAAGATGATAGCACTAGCCACGGCTAATGAAGAAGCATGTTGGCTGAGAAACCTGCTAGCAGAGATCCCTTTATGGGAAAGACCAATACCAGCTGTCTTGATCCGTTGTGATAGTACCGAGGCTATTGCAAAAATACAGATCCATTATTATAACGGCAAGAAACGACAATTACGCCGTAAACACAGTACGGTTAGAGAATTTCTATCTACTGGTGCTGTGAGAGTGGATCATGTACGAACTGATGCGAACTTGGCTGATCCTTTGACAAAAGGCTTAGCTAAATAGAAGGTTTTCAAAACCTCGAAAGGAATGGGACTAAAGCCCTTAGATTGATGAGTTATTCATGACGGTAACCCAACCTATAGACTGGAGATCCCAAGAAATAGGTTTAATGGGTAATAACAAGTCATGAATGATATGATGTGAATCATGCTAACAAAATAGCAATCTCACTCCTAGATTAAAGCATGAATTCCTGAAGCGATAGTAGGATGAGTTAAAAACTTTTAATGAGATCTATACTCTATGTGGAGTGGAGTACCTAGCTACAGGAGTACTCTTGATAGACTCACCTAAGTGATTGTGGAAGTTTGGCCGCTTCCTATGGAATTTGTGGGCAAAATTCCTAGAGCTTTCACTATACTGGGATATATGTGCATGGCCGTAAAGCACGGGCTTTTTAGACTTCACCCTGGTAAGGTTGTGCGTGTAATGTCATTTAGAGTTCAAAACTACGAGTTACTCTATTATAATCTAAAGCATGAACACTACGCAAGAGTTCAAGTCGAAAGACACTTTCGTTTATGCACAATCTTATATTTTTAGATTGCTCGATAAAAATTGTTTTTTAAAATTCAAGTGGGGGATTGTTGAAAATTGTTTTAAAAATCCAAGTGGGGGATTGTTGGAAATATGGCTTTTTAAATAAAAGAAAATGGGTGTTTAACAGGTTTCGATCTCTGGATCTCTCTCTCTACTATTAGTCTCATATCTACTATACAACTCTTTGTGGTAGAGTTTATAAGGAGATTGTTAGGACTTGGGCTTGGACCCCTTGGGGGTACCACTCTTTTATGAGGAGGAGAGAGATAGACTCTCGCGCCCGTTGTCGCCGCCGTCCGTTCGATCGGGTCGGAGGAAGAGAGAGATAGACTCTCGCGCCCGCTGCCGCCGCCGTCCGTCCGATCGGGTCGGAGGAGGAGAGATATAGACTCTCGCGCCCGCTCCCGCCGCCGTCCGTCTGATCGGGTCAACGAATAAGTGCATTGACAAAACAAAGAACTCGACTAGGTTCATTGGCACAACAAATGCATGGAAAAACGTCCAAGCTTAATTGCACTTAAAAACAAAACATGAAAAACGTCCAAGCTTAATTGCACTTAAAAAATAAAACATGGAAAACATGGCAATAGGATGACATCTAGATTCATGTACAAAATTCTGTCTAGGTTCATTCCCTCTTTAGAGATTAAAAATTTATTTAATGAAAATAAATTTGTAGCAAAACGAATGGGTTGCTCTCTAAACGACCCAGATTTTCGTACTTTGAATGAATCTATATTCTCACTATAAATACAACACAAAGTTAGAGTTTAAAATAAATAAATAGAAAAACAAATAAAAAATATTTTGCAAACAAGAGCATTTCGTTTTGCAATTAAAGATAACAAATTTTTTTCCTTTATGCTATCAGTTAATTCATTTTGTATTTCAATCAAAGAAGTGTTTTTAGCTTTGTTATATTATTTACAATGTATTGATGATTCCGAGCAAAAACAAGAGTTTAAGGGTGATAGTATTCCATTCATCAAATTTGCAATTGTTTGAACGAGACAGAGAAGATTCTGGGCTGTTTTATCCTGGGGATGGCGGGGTTAGTACACTGGTTGCACAATCTTGGACAGAACTGCGAAACATCTTAAAGAGAGCGACCTAGTCTGCGACTCAATCTAAGAATAATTGGTACCTTCGTTCCTAACTTTTTATTTGAATCTTTTACAGCAGTTACAACAATATAATACTATATCATCAAGTACGTAGAGACAACGACTTTGGACATTTTTAATAAAATCAAAAATTAAAAAAGTTCAAATTTAAGTTACTTTTATGAACAACGTTGACGGCAAAATAAAAAATTTTGATATGTGTGAGTCACCAAATAAAATCCGTCTTTTGTGAAGAAAAAATAGACCCTCTCTTTGACCAAAAACAGGCCTTTCATCATTTTTCATGACATTTGAACCAAACTTGTATATAAAAATAGAAAGAAAAAAATCAGAAAATTTTGAAGATAACACCATATAATACAAATGAATGTTAATCGTCTAACTACCATGTATGACAGATTGAAGAACATCCATTGATTTTATATCCATAACAGCATATTTATGATCCAAATCGATGATTGTTAACGCTTTCATACCAACTAGTTAACATTTTAGCTATAGCAAAAACTACCTTCAGTACCAAACTTTATGAAAAAGGTTTATAAATAATATCTAACAAATAATAAATTAAAAAAACTTTGTAAATTACAAATAATAGAGTATCTACAGAACATATGTATGAAAGGAACAGAAAGGGGCTTTTAACTTATTTTGCAGAGATTAAACTCTGTAAAACCAAACAGAAGACAAAGAAAAGCAGATCAGACTTTTTTTTTAAGAACTCCATGAGAACAAAAGATCAAACAAACAGAGAAACAAAACACATACTTGTAAAGAAAAAAATCAATTTAAATCACATAAAAAGGTACAGGGGACAGTCGCAAAAAAGGTACAGGGACAGACGCAAAAGAACAAATTATAGGGAAAATAAAATATAAAACAAATGAAGAAATCGAGATTGATACACATCTTTTGCACCAACAAACAAAAATCCAAAACTCAAACTACAGAAATTAATGAAAGAAGACCAAAAAGTTTGTACCTGATTAGCAAATCCAACACCAATACCAAGCAGAATTCGACCAATAATGAGCAATGCAACATTAGCAGCCGCGCCATTGATTATAGCGCCAGCCAAGAACACGATACCATCCAACATCATGGAAAGCTTTCTTCCAAAAGATCGGGTGACCTTCGAAGCAAAAAGTGATGAAGCCAAGGCAGCAAGGTAGAGAGATGAAGTGAAGAGAGTTAGAATCTCACTATCAAAAGTACAATACTGGTTTACTGATTTGTAACTGTTTTGCCTTCTGTACACTGATGGGAAAAATTTCTTCAAGAATGGAGCCATAGAAGTCACTCCACCTACAAAAACAAAAATCCATCAAAATTAGATTAAAATTTCACCACCCAATTTATTAGATCTTTGCTGAAAACTCAACTCAAGATAAACTCATATAAATTTTACCTGAAATACCGATGTCGTAGCCGAAAATCAAACCTCCCCATGCAGAGACTAGACAAGCTAAGAAGACGAACATTGTCATCTTCCCCGGGTAGTCCTTACCCGGTTCGAGTGCTATAGCTACACCACCCGCCATTGTTGATGGAGATCTCCAATGGGGTTTTCAACTATGAACACAAATGTGGAAGAGAAAAGAAACAGAGCAAAAGGAAAAAACAGAGGAAATCGACAAAACAGAGCAAGTGTTGATGAAGAAAAATTGTTAGAGGTTCGTATTTATAGAGAAAAATGAGACAATTTGATGACTTTGCCAAATTGACTGTAAATTAGCTGTCAATACAATACTTATCAAAGTTGAGGAGAAGCGAAAGCCATTGTCAAATACAAATTGACTGTGTAAATTAGCTCTCACTAGTAAATTAACGCCTTTACTAGTGTGAGCGAAAAATTACAAATGGAAATAGCTACAAAATGTCAAGGACGTTACAAATACAAATGTTTAAACGACACCACATAGATACACTGATCATGTATAACACAAAACCAAAACAAAACAACAATACTCTCTCTTTTACCCCCCTTTCTTCTTTCTCTCTCACTACCACAAAGGGATAAACCCTAACACAATACACACAACACATACAAGATCAAACTGGAGGATTATTGAAGAAGGGAAGCTTCTTCTTCTTATATAGGCTTCATTGGCGGTGGAGATCCTTCCACTACCTTCTTCTTCCCTCTTCCAGCTGTTCTAACCAAGCATATCTTCAGATTCAGGTTGTTCTTCAATTTTGGTTGCCGACATACCAATTTTCAACGAAATCAGCTATCAACTTCATCAATTTCTGGCTGTTGCTCCATGATGTTCTAGGGTTGCCGACACCACCTTCAGGTATGTTGTTCAACCTTCTTCAACTTTTTTCTCTGTTTTCAATAATTCTCCACCTCGGTGAAGATTTCACAAATCTGAACCGACAACAATAATCACGAACAAAAACAAGCAACTGATTTTCAACGAACATAATCAAACCAATATTGATTGAGGGTCTCACCCCTCCACACGCACTCATAGGCGCCATACATTCGAAGGTGTCATATACCAAAACAAACTCAAACTAACAAACCAACTCCACCTTGACTAGGATGGAGTCTCAAACCAGATTTTTCAGAAACGCAATGTGCACAAACTTCCGTACTGCACATCTTCATATCTTCTATCAATTGTTTTTTCAACAATTTGTGCAGAACTTTCTCACCTTTACTACCTGCACGCAAATGCCAAACCCTCGAGGTTTCTTTACAAACATCTTTGGAGCTATCAGTAACTCCACCAGAAGCAACATCCATAGGGCCTTCAACAACACAAGTTGTTCCACCAGATTCAACTTTTTGATTCCTTGTAATTGTACTCCCCTGCAAAAAGTACAAGTTATCCTTCCGAACTGCTTTAGAATCACCAAAAACGACCTTTAGAGCTCCACATTTATCGAAACCTTGTAGCCTTTGGACTCTAAAGCACTAACGGAGATGAGATTCTTCTTCAAATTGGGTACATACCAAACATCATTCAAAACCCGAACAAGTCCATTTCGCAACTTCAACTTGATTTTACCTATCCCTGCAATTTTGCATTCATCATTGATGCCCATATAGACAACACCACCATCCAACTTTCTAAAGTTAGATAACCAATCCCTACGAGGACACATATGATAGGTAGAACCTAAATCAAGCAGCCACTCATTATAATGACTCACTAATGTTGAAGTTGCAGACAACGAATACGCCTCATCCTCATCTTCATCCAAATTGTGCACTACATTCGCATCTGATTTTTCTTTTCTTTTTTATTGCAGTTTTCAATGCCTCACAGTCAATCTTCCAATCACCCTTCTTATGACAGTAAGCACATTCATCTTTCGAAAAAAACCTTCTGTCTACAGATTTTCTTCTTGACTGTGATCTTCTTCTATTACCACCATACCGTTTTCAGATCTTCCCCTTGCTACCAACACTTCTGACGTTGCATCCCGATGGATCTTGAGATCATTCCTCCTGAATTCATAATTGAGCAACGCCGTAGCCACCTCATCATAATTCAATTCTTCTTTTCCCGTTAGCAAAGTCGTAACAAGATGTTCATACTCTTCTGGAAGGGAATTCAAAAGGCACAATGCCTTGTAAGTTTCCGGAACATCTTCTTCCAAATTCAATAGGTCGGCAATAAGCCTATTGAACTCATTCAAATGCTCAGATAGAGTAATCTCGGGTCTCATATTCATCCGAAAAAGTTGCTTCGTGAGGAAGAACTTATTTTGGATGTTCTTCGTCATGTACTTATCTTCCAACTTTTTACATAATGCCTTAGCGGAGGTTTCCTTCATAACGAAGTATTTTTGCTCATTTGCTAAACACAATCTTATTGACCGACAAGCTTGCCGATTCAACTTGTTCCATGAATTTCTTGACATCAAATTTACCGACTGTAGCGGTAACCATCTTTGATCCAGAAGTTGACGGATTTGACATACTTTTCACCAACCACTGGTCCACGCAGCTTCAAACGAACCCAAAGAACTAACCCTCGGCTCTGATACCAATTTGTTACGCATGGAAGCGTTACAAATGCCAAAATGCGAAGCTACAAACAAAATACTAACAAATTCTGGAGACAACCAATTTATGTGGTTCGGCAAACTCGCCTACATCCACGATAAATAACAACTTTACTAGTGAAAGCGAAAGATTACAAATGGAGAGAGCTACAAAACGTCAAGGACGTTACAAATACAAGTGTCTAAATGAAACCACACAGATACGCTGGTTGCGTATAACACAAGACCCAAACAAAACAAACAACAATACTCTCTCTGTCTCACCCCCTTTCTTCTTTCTCTCTCACGACCACAAAGGGATAAACCCTAACACAATACACAACACAGACAAGATCAAATTGGAGGATTATTGAAGAAGGGAAACTCCTTCTTCTTATATTGGCTTTATAGGCGGTGGTGGAACGTGGTGGAGATCCTTCCACCACCTTCTTCTTCCCTCTTCCAGTTGTTCCAACCAAGAATATCTTCAGATCCAGGTTGTTCTTTTTCAATTTCGGCTGCCAACATACCAATTTTCAACAAAATCAGCTACCGACTTCATCAATTTTCAGCTGTTGCGCCATGACGTTCTAGGGTTGCCGACACCACCTTCAGGCATGTTCTTCAACCTTCTTCAACTGTTTTCTCTGTTTTCAACATAAATATATATAAGTACCCTCTCTCTCCATCACACGTGCTAGATAGCCTCCCCTAGCATTGTCCTAGAGTTGTGGCCGGACTTTCTAGACCGATTGCAATTAACCATAAAAAGTTGATGTATGTAATAGTTTGCTATGAATAGATATACATCACTCTATTTAATATAGTGTAAACAATCTATACTCCAGCAAAAGCTAACGATCTCCTAAAATACTCATGATATTTAAATGATTTAATCTCAAAATTAATTTGCAAGATTTTTCTGAAATCCATGACCTTTGCATAAAAGTTTACTTTAAATAATTGTTCTTTACAACCAGGGACGAATCTACATATGAGCAAGTGGGGCCAGCTACAACCACTGAAACTTAAAATTTTCATGATATATATAGGTGTTTGTTGTTTAACCCTTATTTTTCTGGTTTTGCGTCCAAATTTTAAAGCTAGTTGACTATTATCCCTCATTTTCTATTATTCCGCCCCCTAACTTTTAGAGTTTTTTTGTTCTTACCCCTCTTAAGTAGAGAGCGAGACAACCACTTTTTCCAAACTAACCACTATCATTTACTATCGTTTCTTTCATTTTTGTATTGCATATAAGAGATTGGTATAGAAATTTATATGTACAAGAAATTATTTAAACTATTACCAAATTTTCTGATATTTAACTGACATAAAATGCAAAAAACGAAAACACTTTATCTTCTTGCAGAGCTTGCTTACAACTGTGGGTGACTGAAAAATGTGATGTTTACAGTTTTGGGGTGCTATCATTGGAAGTAATAATGGGAAAACATCCACGGGAGCTCATCTGTGCAATTTCATCATCTCAAAATATTTTCTTGAAGGATATACTCGACCAGCGCATTCCACCCCCTGAAGAACAAGTCCTCAAGAAAGTCATTTTTATTGCAAAATTGGCTTTTTCGCGAAATTATTTAAACTATTACCAAAATCTCACCCGAGGAAGATGCTTATCTCAAATTATTTAAAATATTACCAAAATCTCACCCTAGGAAGATGCAGATGTTCTGATACAAACTGAGGCCAGATAGAACAACAATTATTCTGAAAGGTTAGTGTCAACAGACAATTCGCAGCGAAAGACACAAGAGATTCACCTAAAACACAGAGAAACACCTCTGATGTTTAATTAAAATTATTCAAATCAAAAGTATCTCTAAATTCAGCCCACAAGCCGGACTTTATAGCTAAAATTATTCATTATCAGAATTTACCAAAAATAGCAAAATCTGAATAATCATACCAAATTGAAATACATAATAAAAGAAGTAATCTACCAAAAATTCGGCCCAAATCGGGTTCAGAATTAATTTTTAAACGATAAAAGAAATATTACCATAAAAGAAAAAATTAATAAAATTGTGGATTCGAAAGGGAGACAGTGGATTTTTCCCTCGATAAGATGTGCATCAAGCATAGCTCGGTGTTCATGATGTGTGCACCGAAAAGAGCTTTCCGTATTGGGGTCATATGAGCGATTCTGATACTTGTAGCTAAAGTTATGGCCAAAATACCGAAACGCACCCAAAAACTGCCCCAATTAGAAAAAGATCACGATTTCCTGCAATTTTTGTGCTGATATGCCAACTCAAGGTATCTCAAGGCTAACGACGTGCTATCTGATAGCTCAACATCATCTTACTCGAATCCACAAAACAACGACTCGGGTGTTTTACATTAAAGACATCAAAAGTCCTTAAATGACTAGGGAGGCGCAGTCTGTAGGCATTATCATTGATCTTCTACAAGATCTCACAGGGTCCGATCTTCCGCTCTTTAAGCTTATTATACTCTCCAACAGGAAAACGATCATGGATTAATACTAGCCAAACAAAATCACCAACATCAAAAAGTACCTGACGAAAGTGACTGTCGGCCTGAACCTTGTACTTGAAATTACTCTCGTGAATGGCCAACTTCACATGCTCATAGATACCCCAAAGATGTTCTACCATCACATCTGCCTTGTAACTCAAACGACCCACACGTGGAATAGGGCCTAAGTCAAGCACCCCGGCTGGATTCTGACCATAAATAATCTCAAATGGGCTCATTCTTGTGGTTCTGTTCTTCGACCTGTTATAGGCAAATTTTGCTTGAGGTAACGCCAAATTCCACTACTTCGGTTAGTTCCTGCCAAACTCCTCAAAAGGTTTCCCAAACTCCAGTTCACCACCTCAGTCTGACCATTCGTCTAGGGGTGGTAGGCACTGCTAAAATTCAATTTTGTCCCCAATTTCTCCCATAAACTCTTCCATAAATGACTCATGAACTTGGTATCACGATCTGAAGTGATGGATCGGGAAACACCATGTAACGCACAATCTCCCTAAAGTAAAGATGAGCGATCCGGGCAACATCCATTATTTTTTCTGCAAGCTACAAAATGGGTCATCTTGGAAAACATGACAACCACAACCACAATAGAATCCCGTGCCCGTTGGGTACGGGGTAAGTCCGACACAAAGTCCATACTGACACCAAACCAAGGAGCTTCAGGTTAAGGTGTGTACAAGCCTGCATTAGTGAGAACTCCCTTAGACCGCTGACACACATAACAACGCTCTACATAATGAGTCACGTCATTGGTCAATTTGGGCCAATAATAGTTAGAAGAGATCAAGGCCAACGTCTTATCTCGTCCAAAGTGACCCTCATTATGAAGTTCACGAATAATCTGCTGTCTTAGTGAACAATCTAGAATGCACAACTGTAATCCATGAAATAGATAACCATTATGCAAAATAAAGTCATGTCGTTGACCATCAATTACCTCTTGAATTATCTTTCCGAATGAAGGATCTGCAACATACATATCAAATAAAGCCTCAAATCCTGCAACTTTAGTGCTCATGGTGGTGAGGAGTAACGTACGATGGCTCAGTGCATCTGCGACACGGTTCAAACTCTCTGCTTGGTACCTCGGCGCAAATGTAAACTCCTGCAAGTACGCCACTAACTTGGCATGTCGTCTACTCAGCTTGTGTTGGGCATTATGTACTTCAGGGCCTCGTGATTTGTGATAAGAATCAACTTCCTCTTTACTAGGTAGTGACGCCAATGTTTTAGCGACTGAACTATGGCATAAAACTCCAAATCATAGGTGGAATAATTCTTCTTTGATCCTGATAGCTTCTCACTAAAAAAAAATTATTTGGTGCTCTTCCTGACTCAAAACACCACCAATGCCAACCCAAAATAGATAACTGTTTACATCAAACATCTTTTCAAAATCAGGAAGTGCCAACACTGGTGCCTTTGTCATCTTCTGCTTGACCAGTTGAAAACTAGCCTCCGCCTTCTCGAACCACTGGAAATCATGTCCCTTAAGGCACTTTGGCATAAAAGCAATCAGAGTGCTGAAGTTTCTAATGAACCGACGTTAGAAGGACGCCAATCCATGGAAACTTCTGACATCGTGTAAGGTCTTTGGTTTGGGCCTCTCCAAGATCGCATCTATCTTCGATTGATCTGCATGAACACCATCAGTAGACACAACAAATACAAGGAAAGTGATAGAAGTAGTGAAGAAAGAACACTTCTTCTGATTGACGAATAGGCGCTCCGTCCTCAACTTATCAAAACAACACGGAGGTGATCAAAATGTAACGCCCATGTCAGGCTATAAATGAGGATGTCTGTGAAGTAAACTACAACAAATTTCCCCATGAAAGACCGTAAAACCTGATGCATAAATCTCATAAATATGCTGGGCACATTAGACAGTTCAAAAGGCATGACCATCTACTCATACAACCCATGTTGCGTCTTAAACGTTGTCTTCCATTCATCTCCAAGTTTTATTCTAATATGGTGGTATTCGCTTTTAAGGTCAATTTTTTAGGAAACCTTAGAACCGGATAGCTGGTCTAACATATTATTCAGGCGGGGAATTGGAAAGTTGTATTTCACTATAATCTTGTTGATTTCTCTGCTATCAACGCACATATGTCAAGAGCCATCTTTCTTTGGCACCAACAGAGCAAGAACTACACATGGGCTCAAACTCTCACGGATGTAGCCACTCTCCAATAACATTACCACCTGTCCCTGCAACTCTTTAGATTCTTTATGACTGAGGCGATAAGCCTGTCGATTAGGTAAACTAGACCCTGGAACAAGATCGATCTAATGCTAAATATCTCTCATAGGCGGTAGCCCAGGAAGACGATCCTCTGATATCAGGTCAGAAAACTATGCTAGTAGTTGTTGCACCTCTGTTGGCAAATATGGATTCAAGTCTGCTGTGCTATTCCTACAAGGCAGCAGAGTGTAGACAATGTCTCCACGCTCAATCTCAACTAAAAACCTAGACCTAGAAAGTAGGTTAGTATTATTGCCTAACAGGGTATGAGTGGTTCCTTCCCGACGAGGTGCCAACACAATCTTTTTCCTTTTGATGCTAAAGGAATATGTATTTTTCAGCTCATCATAAATAACACTACGCTCATACTACCAATGTTTGCCTAACAATACTGTGCCACCATCTCCTCTTCTGTCTCAGATAAGTCATTTCGGGTTATTAATTGATAGAACTCCTCCGTGTAATCATCAAACGATTTTGTGTCTTGCCTTAACGAATGAAGTCGTTGAAACGAGGTTTGAATGTAGGCGAAAGGAAGGAAGTGACCATTCATCTTCTTTTTCATCCTCTCCCAATCAGTGATCTTGTCATTGCCCTGCCTGTCCCGTGATCACCTCAACTACTCCCACCACGCAGATGTTCTGCCTTTGAGTTTGATGGCGACCAATTTCACTTTGACATGATCTGGAACTTCCTTATACAAATAAATGCACTCTATTTCATTCAACCAATCAACAAATCCTTTGGCCTGTAACGTTCCAGAAAACTAGGGCAGATCAATTATCACTACACCAAAAACCCCCATTAGCCACGGTTTTATACCGTGGGCGGAAGACATTGCCACGGCTAAGAGCCGTGGACTACAGGGGCGTCGCAAAATTTTTTGTCACGGCTAAAAACCGTTGCTAAACATTGTAGCAACGGTTTTATGGTTGAAGGGGGGGCGTTATTTGCAGAAATTAGCAACGGTTATAAACCGTTGCAATTAAACTAGCAACGGTTTAAAGCCGTGGCTACATTAGCAACGGTTCTAAGCCGTTACAAAGTGTAAATATTAGCTACGGTTATAAACCGTGGCTACCAATATAGCTACGGTTTATAGCCGTGGCTAACAATGGCAACGGTTGTGAACCGTGGCTAAGTCTATCTATTTGCAACGGTTTTAAACCGTGTCTAAAAGTAGCAACGGTTGTTAGCCGTGGCTAACCATTGCAACGGTTTGGAACCGTGGCTAAGTACATGTATTTGCAACGGTTTTAAACCGTGTCTAAAAGTAGCAACGGTTATTAGCCGTGGCTAACTATGGAAACGGTTAGAAACCGTGGCTAAATAATGTAAATTAAACCGTGGCAAATGTGTTAGCAACGTTGTTTAGCCGTGGCAATATGGAACCACGGTGTGAAACCGTTGGCAATTAAAAGAAAATTCAAAAAAAAAAAAAATTGTTTGGTTGCAACGGTTTTACACCGTTGCAAGTTAATATAATCGAAAAAAAAATTATATTTTTTTTTTGCTGCTGCAGCAAAATCACAGCCGTGGCACCTGCAAAATCAGTCCTTACTATAGTTTGTGTCATGCCTCCGACACGAATAAGAACCACCAAACTATATGCTAGATAAATACAAAATCAACCGTAAAAAGGAACTTGTCAAGTTTTGACGCCAAACAAAAACATGTAAACAAATAGCATTAATTAATGTACAATAACAGGATTAACCTGAACAAATGGAACATAGCTTGTTATATCAGGTTTCGCTCGCATCTAAAACAAAAGAATTTCTCTATGTTTTTTCCAACAATACAAATCGCCCTAGTTATAATGTAAGAAAATACATTGATGCCCTTAGGAACAGGCCCCATTTCTTTCGGTAGTTGCTTGTTCAATATACTGAAAATGATGAGAATGCAGCACCTGGTAGTTGCTTGTATATGGCACCGGTGATGGTTGATACAACGACACACTTTGCACCCCAGAAACAAGCAATGTATGCGCATTCTCCTGTCCAACATACTGCTGCCCGTACTGGCTCAGACCTTCAGAGCCCTGCAGTATAAAAATTAGTCAGTACTTAATGACAGACAAACATGACCTATAAAGATTGCTAATAAACCAATGACAGACAAACATGACCTATAATTGCACAGTTATTGAAACAAGACAACATAGATACTCTTTAAGTACTTTATTGCATATAATCTGGACCTGGGTGTAACAATAAGTTGTAGCAAAAGCACAAGTAGAAGTATCATCATCAACAACATATAGGTTTCATGCTGAAAAAAAAATTCTACTAGATCGGATTATATGCTCCTAAAAAAAATTCTACTCCACGGAACTCCTAAAAAACATTGTCATATATCCATTACATCCATCACAGTATATATCATCAATTACATAAGCTAAAACTTGATCATGTGACATCATAACATACCATGTCGTCCGATGTAAGAGTCCCAGACTTATCAAAACAACGTCAACCCACAAATCCACCAATACAGGCACCATTACTACATTAGATAAGACTTTTTATCCTATTTGCTTGAAATCACAAACGAAAGAGTCATTTATGCTTAAATGTCGAGGAAGTGAAGTTATCACTTCAATTTTTTCATCATATTGATTCTGGTTATAACTAGCTTGCTAAACTGAATCAGAAATTCTAAATGTCGAGGAAGTGGGCGAGGAAATAAGCGAGGGGAGGGAGGTGGCGGGATGGGAAAATCAATCAATTTAAGAACATAAAAAAGGAAAATCAGAATGGCATTGAAAACCACCATGAGTTTACAAATCACATTTCCATTTTTATAGAAACTTTGCAATTACAAGATATACACGAATTACACGTGTTTATCTTTCCTACCAACACACTATAATCTAAATATAGACTCACTTTAATTCCTAACTAGATTTTTCAAGATTTACTACTTGTCAGAATTTTTTTTTTTTAAGGTTTTACTTTTATGACAAGAGATTATGAAAGATTTGGATTAAAAAAAAAACTTTTATAGATTTCTACAGATTTTTGGATAACTTATATTTTATGACAAATGGCAGACCTTACAAAAAAGACCTTTTGAACAGGTGACAGGTGAAAAAGGAGGGATGCCTGGCCTATTTAAACCCCCTCACCACCCCACTCATTCTTCCCCCCTCTCCCTTGCATTTCTTCTCTTCCTCTATAGTGAAGAGATTCTCCATCTCAATCTCTCCATTTCTTTGCCATTTCTCTATTTCCATTTGGTAGGCTCTCTTTTCCTCCAATATACTTCTGCATTTGCTCTTCTTCTTTTATCTTCCTTTCTTGTGGTATTGCTTTTTCTAGAAATCAAACTCTCAAGTGAAACTCACAACTGGGGGAGGGGATGGATTGCAGCTGAGCTGCTTAGCCAAAAGCTCGTGAGAAAATCTAAAATCCCTTTCTTAATTTTAGCTTATTTGAACTCGTTATAGAAACCTAAGCAGCCCATAGTGCAAGCCATAAAACCAGCTATATCTCCAGAGATATATCTCGGCTGAATCTACACATCCTAATATTTCATATAAGTTGCATTCTACACAGGAAGCATACTTGGTCACCAGCACATAGAGATTCATGTCGTTCACTCGTGCTACTTCAAAAAAAAATTTAGTCTTTGGATACCGATTACTTTTGTTATTTTCTTATTTTTCTTGTAGATCTTACCTTATTCCTGTCTTCTGCAAATAGCATCCGCAAATCGCCCATATATGAGAGAC
>QNQO01003709.1:0-48769 GCA_003290165.1 Berberis thunbergii | reverse complement strand
TATGAAAGATGAAATCACAAGTCTAGAGGGCTTGAACCCTGCCAACATCATTATAAGATCTAGGGTCATCTAACTAGGTAGTTCACTTGTAGATTTAGGAAGTAAAATGGTAAGGGTACACCCTCATCAAGGTGAAGAGTTTAAGATCTAGGGGCTCTAACAATTTAGTTACCTAGGATAAAAAGAGCTTCATTGATATGTTTGTTACAGTTCAGTGTAAAACAGTAAGTAGACCCCCATGGAGTGATGATCTAAGAACTGGGTACCCATAGAAATAAATTTACCTTTGAGAGAAGAGCTTCTTTGGTCTGCTTGTAGATGTTATCAGGGTGAGTTTTTGGTACAACATTCTCCACAGCCCAAAACACTTGCCATTTCGGCCATTCCACTGTGTTCAAGTAAGGTGATGGCTTCGTAAGTTCCCTACATCAACAATCAAACAATGCATATTCAGAATAAACAAACTAAAAAACAATAAAAGATGAAAAAAAGTAACATATAAATAGAAGTTGAAGATGAAGAAGAAGAAGATGACCATAGAAGGTGAGGCAAGTTTCCACCAGTGAAAGCAATAGAAAAAACTCTCTTTCTCTAATGAAAGCATCAGAGATCTCCACAACATACTCTGCTAGACTCTTTGAAGTTCTTCTGTGCTCTCAAACACTCTCACTTCCTCTCTCCATTTCTTCTCACTTCACTTCACTCTTCTCTTCACCAGTGGTGGTTTTTACTGAACTTGTTGGGGTATATATATCAAACTAAATGTATCCATATGGTCACAATTTGTGGGCCCAAGGGTGGCATGTTTTGGGTGGTTGGGTCTACTTTACTATGAACACAAATGGGGTGTCCAAAATGTCTAGAGATGTTGAGGTTATTAAGCCAAGTTAATGAGAAAAAAAGAAGTCATTTGAGTGTATTGATATGTGATAATGGCCTGGATTTGACAGTGTAATTGCAAAGTCTACAAGTGTGATTGGTAGTTTTGGGGGTGCTTGTTAGAGAAGAAACCATTATAACTTGATTCAATAATGGTGTGTAGAGACTTATCCAAATGCTCAATCTAAAAATGAGTTTTGAGTTTCGTTGTAGGGGGGTATGATACATTGCTATCTCAATGCAATGTAGGTCCAAAGTTTCGGGGTTTAATGTAGTATCGTGACTGAAGCTAGGATGTTAAACTTGTAACAATTTCAAAGAAAAGTTAAAGAGTTATTGATAATTACAAAATTTTGAAACGAATTACTGCCAATTGAGTGAACTCTAAGATATATTTATATAAAAGTGAACCTAGTTGTGAGATGCATTTGACCAAAAACATAATAACTTACTTAAGTTGTACCATTAGTTCTCTATCATTTTTTCATGCTGCCACATTATTGATTGTGGATGCAGTCTTGCTTATCCACAACTTGTGAAATATGTTTTGTATACTCTTTCCTCATAATGAAATAAGTGTTGATAGTCATGTTCCAATTGTTTTTCATCATCATGTGACCATGTTCCTTGCATGATTAGCTAATTTTAGCTATCGATCCCATCTGGGTCATTACCTGTCATATATACCTCTTATATCGGATGTCAAGTTTCAACCACTATATAACCAGATGCTCATTGACTCCACAGATACGAACTTGTAATTCTTCAAATTTGATTCTTTGTATTTGGAGTAAAAGTTGGTTTGAAGGCGCGCGTCCATCGCAATCATGTTCCTGTTAACTTGACATTTTCGTGCTAGTGCACACAATGTATGATAGTTTTTGTTCAAAAGTATTTTTCTCCATCACCACCATGCCCTCCCATCTGCTGGTGCTATTGACATTTCTTAGTACTAATGAGGTTGTTGCTTCCCGTATCTAAAAAATTGTGTGTTTTTAGGGTTTCGTGATGGTGCTAAGAGAGTTACTTTGGAAAGCACATCTTCGTCCCATAACTTTTTCAAATGGGTTAATTGCGTTTACCCTCTCATAATAACTAGCTAATAGGTTTACCCCGAAAACATATCACAGTCTCCCCCAAGACTAGCGGTTCAGGCACGTTAACTATGATTGTGATCACCACGCACTACCAAGCCCTATCCCGTTCTTTTCATGTCTTTGTCGCTGCAATCACCACCACCCTTCCCTACCCCATCCCACTCTTTGTTGTTGCGATCACCACTGCCCCACCACGCCCCGTCCCCTTCCCACCTCTCTCTGTTGCTATTGCGATCACCACCGCTCCACCTCACTCCGCCCCCTTCCTTTCTCCATTCACTATGCCACCAAATTGGAAAAAATAAAATCTTGATATTTGATTGCTTTATCAAACCATTAAATATATCTCTTGTATAGAATAACCTAAAGAGAATCATACTAAAACAATAGTTCCTGATAACTATAACTCTTCCTACCTAAACATGCCACTAATCAAGTAATACTTCTTATTAGAATAGTTCCTAACATTTCACACGCCAGAAAAAAGGCTTGTCCTAAAGCCTTGAATTGCAAGTAGTCCATGATAACTCAACCTCTTCAAAAAAAATTTGCACACATCAGATATCACATATTGAAGTCGACCCTTCTAGTGAAAAAAAGGCATTTAGAAAATTTGTGCATCTTGAATTGACCTTCATAAGAATCATAACTTGAAATTTTTGTTTTCCACAATTTGTTTGAATTGGAATCCATTGTAAAACCAATGGAAGTGGGAACTCTTTTTCAACTCCAAGAAATCTGATCACTTTCGTTTGAAAGCAAGCAGAGTGGCAAGCTGAATTTGAACCCATGACTTAATGGTATCATCTGCAAGCTCTAACCGTTGAACTATCATGCCATTGGCTTATGTTTTTAGAAACTCAATTATGGAACCATAAATGTGAATATCAACCTTTGCATCTAGAAGTTTAATTGATTTTTTTTAACATTACAAAAATTAGACAATTCTTCTTCTTCAAAATCTTTATTTTTTCAACTAATTTATGGCCTCCCTTGCTGTTACTTCAAAAACTTTTGAGGCTTCTAACTTTGGCTTGTGCTTTGTAAAATCTTGAATAATCAAGCTAGTTGGCAAATCTCTATGACCACCTGCGCGTTGGGGATGTGATGGTAATTGTTGCTATGTTTGTTCATTTGCAAAACACCACCTTGAGCTGCCAATGGTAGCCTGATTGGATGGTTAAGGCTGTGGTGGTTTAAAACTCACATCTTGAATTCTATACCCACCGACGACACGCTTACCTTTCAAAAAAAAAAAAAAAACACCACCTTGAGGGTGTTGTGCATGTAGTGGTTGTCATTGTTGCAAAGTGTGTCACTAAAACATTATGATCTTTGAAGCAATCCAGCTTCAATTTGCCTTTTTGAGATAATTTGAAATAGAGCTACACGGATCAATGTGCTCACGATAACCATTTGCTCATTAGAAATACAATTAAGTTCTTGGTATTGTTCAACCTGAAACAACCAACCATGTGGATTGATACTATCAAATTGTCGAAAATCAATATGAAGTATATTCCCTTGAATTGTAGGATCGGTGCGTTGATCCTGACGATGATAAACGGGTTGTTGATATTGTTGAACAAGTTGTTGTGTTGTAGAGCCTTCATTGCGCTTAGAATCAATGTGACAGTGCCTTCAACGGCCTGTAGATGTAAGTTAATTCTTTCTACTTCGGTAGTAATAAGGGCTATAACTGGTTCTTCTAATGTTTTTATCAAATTTAATACTTATTAGGTGGGGAAAAATGAAAAAGATAATAACCGATGGAAGAAGAAGAAAATGGTTCAGAATCGATGATGCCCCCATGCTATGAACCTTGATCTTTTGAGTTGATCGGACCAAATTGTATTTGATTGCTTTGCAAACCATTCAATAATATCTATTTCATAGAGTAACCTAAACAAAGTCATACTAAAAAAATACTTCCTAATAATTATAACTCATCCTATTAAATAGATACTAATCAAACAATACTTCCTATTAGAATAATTTTCTATAACATGTTCACTGTGACCACCACCCCCATCCTCTCCCACTATCTTCTCAACCCCCTTCCTCAATCTTTGCTTCATTTAGCTCCCCCCACCAGCAGCCACCCCACCCCTCTTGCCTGAGATTTTGAGGAAGGTGTATTTTTTTTTGTTCTATTATTATTTTTTTATATATAAGATTTCTCAAGATGATTGATTTTTAATTGGTAACATTTCCCTCAAGATACATAACAAATAATGACCCATTAATTCTATCTCTCTCTCTATATATATGAGTGAGGCTAAGAAACCATGTTTTGTAAATATGTTTCGTAACCATGATGATGTGACATCGTTAGAGGAATTTTTTACAATTTTGAGATACACATAAAATCTTCAGAGATTTCATCATTCTTTCCGGATCATGACACGTCATCATGGTTGCATCATGTATATGTATCTTGAAATGCATCATGTGGTTTATTGCTTATAGGGAATTTTGGTAAATGAAATTAATGCATGAGAGATTTTCACTGTCAACGCGCTTGGATCGCCAGTTTCGAGGGAGATTGAAATAGTGATATGTTTTAGGGATAAATCCTAATTAGCTATTTATGGGGTTGGGTTGGTCGCAATAAACCCTCTTCAAATTGGTTATTTGTATTTGAAATAAAAGTTGATTTGAAGGCACGCATCCATTGCAATTATGTTCCATTGCATTCCACATAATTTTATTTTTAGATTTTTTTGTGTTGAAGACCTCCATCACTATCCTCATTTTCACTCTCAATCAATATTGAAGTGTAAGCCGATTCTAAGTGTAAGCCTATTCAATCAAATTTGAATTAGCTTTGGGAAAAATTTTAAACGCCGATAATGAGTTATATCTCAATCTTTGAATTCGCCAAAACATGAAATTTATGATTTTTATTTAAATGTGCATTTAGATGCCCGACTCATTTTTTCTGGTATGATTAGTCTGGCTCAATGCTTTTCAAAATATAAAAAATGTGAAATACTTTATATGTTTTTTAATTATAGAATATATATTTTTAAAATTTTGGCGTTCGTGTTGATCATTGATTTTGTTGAAAAGATTTTAAAAAATGAATTTCAACGATACTAACTTTACCAAAATTCGATAACGATGTAGATAGTTATGATAATTTCATTTTGCTAAAAGCAAAACACAATATTTTTTCTTTGCCACTTGTACATTCCACCAACTTTTTTCAAAAATTTTTCTTTATTTTTGCCATTTTACATGTTTTATATTTACAAATATGACATCATGAAAAATGAATCTCAATCCTCAAATTCAAGGACCTCGGGGTCCTGCGTATAGATCTGGACCGTCGGATCTGATGAACGATCCAGATCTGTGGATTTGAAAAAAAAAATTCACAGTTTTTAACCAACTTTCTCTCCCCCACCTCCACCACCACCACCACCACCACCAGTGAGTTCACCACCACCACCAGTTTATCAATCCCACCAGTTATTGTAGGTCTCTTTCAAGAACCCAAGTAGAGCGCTTAAGGACTTTAACAAGATTAGTATAAGTATGAACTATAGTTTTGAGGAAAGTAACTGAAGGTTTAATCTGATTGTCTAAGCTGTAGCACAAGACCTTTGGGTTCATACAGATGAAGTCAGCGAGTTCAGTGCTATGAAGACCAATAGAATGGAAAAACTCAAGCTTGAGTTTAAGGGTCTTATCAGGATCAGCCAAGAGTAGTGGTGGGTGCTTAAAAACGAAAGTGGAAATGTGGGTATCGTTGAAACCATAGTTTCGCAAAAGGGTGAGTACAGAATCTGATTTTGTAGAGGTTTTTAAGTGAAATTTTTTGATTTTGGATATAGTGGTAGCTTTGTCTTCTGATAAACCACATGAGTTTACAAGGTAAGAGATTGTGAAGATAGACTTATTGTTGTTGTTGGTGTCATCTACTGTTGTGGAAGTTTCATTGGTGGTGGTGGAAGAAATCGATATGGATCTTGGTCTAATAGTAAGAAAACACAATGTGGAAGTGGTGGTTTGTGTTGAATTTCTTCCATTAAAGTTCAACTTCAAAAGCACCTTGTTTTGGAAGCTCACATTGGAATTGCAAAGAGAAACTAAACATAATTGATGAAGAGTGAAACAAAGAAATGTGGGTTTGAACACTTACTGGTGTATGAAGAAATCTATGGATTTGCAGTGACAATTCGCCAAAACATCAAAGCAAGCCTTAGGGTTGGAAATCTTATCCAAAACCCAACGTTCAATGAGGGTCTATTCAGCTCCACATCGTCGATAGGGTGATAAGAATTCCAAAATGGAATAAAGCAACACATTGATAAATATTAATTTCTCAATTGAAAACAATTACATAGGGAACAAAATTTTCATTCTGTACAAACATCTGGTGGTAGGTTGATTTAAACACTCTTCATGGTTAGTTGTTTTGGTCAGATATGTTGAAATAGGAAACTCCATGGCTACTTCACACACACAAAAAGGTCCCCTGTTTTTCTTCCTTCCTTTCTCTACAAGTATCTGAAAACAACAAAAAACACAGGATTTCTTTGTATGAGAGTCACAACTAAGCATGCCGATGGTGGAGGAGGTGATGGTGGTGAGGGAGGTGAGTAAACTGGTGGTGGGGGTGGAGGTGGAGGTGGCGATTGATAAACTGGTGGTGGTGGTGGTGGTGGTGGAGGAGGTGGAGGTGGGGGGAGAGAAAGTCGGTAAAAAACTGTGAATTTTTTTTACATCCACAGATCTAGATCGTCCATAAGATCCGACGGTCTAGATCTATGCGCAGGAGCCTTTCGGGTCCCAAATTCAATACATTTTCCAACTTTTAATCCTAACAATCTTTTATCTCTAATTCTTTTGATTTGACTTTATTCCAATCAGCAATGAATAGTAAAATACCACTCTGAATTGTAATATAGATTTTTATTTTCTCCGTATTCACATTTTTGTATACTAATTACTTCCTATGTATAAAAAAAACTGTATACTTTTATAACCATTCGGCGAGGACGAATCCATTAACTTCCTTAAGTTTAAGCACCAACAAACCTCCTAGCTCTATCAATCGGCAAACTCTCTCCCACGCACCTAATTATATATTTCCTCTTCCCCCTCTGCGGAAAATAGGATGACATTGTCTTGGCGATAACTAGTAGGGTTTCATGGTGGTGCCATGAGAACTAATTTGGGAAGCACATCCCTGTGGCCATAACTTATTTTGGCACCCCTGACTCCCTGAGAGCACCCACAAACCTTGTCCGAGTAGAAGGAGCAGAGAGAGAGTAACTCTCTCTTCTTCGTCATTATTGTCTCTCCACGCCCCACTAAATCTCTCCAATTGAAACCCTAGCAACTAAAAAAGATCACATTTTATCAACCATTGTTACGATTTGAGCCGCATTGGAGCTCTCGATTTCCTATTCGATTGGAAAATTTTCGTCAGCAGTGATGGCTGCCAGTGGAGGCGAAACAGAAGAAGAGATAATAGCTCGATTGGGCAAAACCCCCAAAGAAGGCGAGAGGATATTGGCACCAACGAGGAGACCAGACGGAACCCTTCGAAAGCCGATTCGAATTAGGGCTGGTTATGTTCCCCAAGATGAAGTCGCCATTTACCAATCCAAAGGCGCCCTGGTGAGCTTTTTGTCTGAAATTTATGGGAGTGTTGGTTTAAAGTTAAAATTTTTACGATGTTGGATTGGTTTTGGTGATTAAAGTTGTGTGTGTGTGTGTGTGTGTGTGTTTTTGGTGTAGTTGAAGAAGGGGATGGGAGGGCCGGAGGTTCCGCCTGGGTATGATCCGGTGGATGTGAAGCCAAAGACAAAGTCGGCGAAAAGGAATGAGAGGAAGAAGGAGAAAAAACAGCAGGTAAATTGTTCTGTCCTGTGTTTCTCTAATAGTTTATTGTTATTTTAGGGTTAAAGGTCTGTTCTTTTTGTTTATTTGAATTATTAGAAGAAGATAATGTATATGTATTGCTACTAAAATTGTTTTGTGGGTTAGAAAGTTAAACTGGTAGAAGTGCATAGTGTTTAATCCATATGGGATTTGGAGAATGTGGTATGCTCTGAAGATTGGAATAGAACAAGAAACTTTGTACATTGTGATTAGCTATCGAGTGGGTAGGGATGAATTAGGGCTGGGCATTTAGACCGAAAAACTGGAACTGGACCGATCAGGCCGGTCCTGTTTTTAAAATAATATTTTAATCATTTGTCCTAAAAACCGGACTGGACTGATATTCTCAGGCTTATCCTCGCTCGTTTTGTAATATTAATAGATGAATCCCTTTATCCCACTTATCGCGGATCTTGAGGCATACATTGAAAGATTGTTTCTATTGTTGGTTTTTAATGTATCTCAAAATTTCGCTCGCTCAAATGAAACTCAAAATAATATAGTTTTCATTTAGTCCAATCTGCTAGCTCCTCCAAATAACATGAATGGGAGGAGGATTAATGGCTATGGGATTGGAAAGGTATTGACTACTCTGTAAAGCAATGGTATAAACAACTATCAACACCCATTCCCAACTATAATTTTCAAGAAAGAATCTGCAAGCTATACTCTTTTATCTAGATCAGGCATGACAATTTAGCTCAAACTGATGGGTGCATGTATCGAACTGATCCTAATTTTCGGCTCTAGAACCGAATAACCGAGTCTCGGTTCGGTCTGAGTTCAATAGAAAGGAACCGTTTCGGGTCTGGTTTGGTTCTGGTTCCTAGTGTCCGGACCCAAACCCAAACCAAATACATATTATCCACAACATTAAATGATCCTATGTCATTGCACCAGCCTCAAGACTATCCAAAAAATTTACACCAACTATTATGTTATATATTTCTTACACGGCCGGCCTACCAGTTGGAATCATTGAATGTTCTACTTTAATTGACTTTTCCTACTTTTTTTTTGTCTTTATCAGGCCTTAGAGAGGGCCATACTCATTGCCTGCTAGGGTTACTAGGATTGGAGAAAGATATCTCTTGCAAACTCTTTTTAGCAGGGCTTCGTCTGCTATTCTTATCATCTTCTTTCCTCTTACTTTTCATTTTCCTCGATACCTTGCAACTTACTTGATTTCTCAAGACCTCAACATTTGATTTGTTTCATCCTCTGGTTTGATCTTCCTTCTTCTTGACTCCCCCCTTCTTTCTTATTTTTATACAGTCACCTCACCATCTCACCATCTGCTCCTTGTGAACTTCGTCATTGTGATGGAGGTTAAAATGGGTGTGTCTCTCAGTCTCCATGATTCGCAGTAAACTAAAGGGGTTTCATTAATTAATTTGTTGTAACCAAGCGGTTCTGCTGGGTGGTCCTCAGTACTGTGAAACCTGCTGTTTGGGTCTACCTAGACCCGAGGAACCAAAATCGTTATCGGTTCAGTTTTGGTTTCTCCATTTTTTTGGTTCAGTTATGGATCTGACACGCTCAAACTAAATTCGACCAGTTGCCATGCCTAATCTGGATGAAGGAAGTCCCACCTAGAGCTACTTTTTCTGTTATGGACTGTCATGGCAGGGTTCTTAAAGTTGATAATATTAACAAAAGAGGCATCCTTTCCCTAACCATTGTGTCCTATGTGAGCTTCATGAAGAATCTATTGACCAACTATTTATTTCATGCCCCTTCATGAGGTAGTTTTGGGATTTGGCTTGTCAAAATTTTCATGTTTAGGGAACTCTTCTCTTTCCTTTTTAGAATGGGCAGAGCATTGGCACCTGACTTGTTCTCCTCCTTCTAATCTCTCCCTGTTTAGTAAACGGTTCTAATCTCTCCCTGTTTGGTATACAGGTCTGGGACAAACTCAGTCATGCTATGATTTGGGTTATATGGCGGGAAAGGAATAACATAATCTTTCGAGAAGTTAAGATAGAGGTTGCCAATCTTTAGATTGATGCTAAAGTTGCTTTGTGGCTATGGGATTCTAACTAGAATAGGTTCAGTGAAATTCATAATTCTATGTTTAATCGGGATTATATAGTACTTACTTGATGCACATGACATTGTAAAGTTTTGTACTTGTTAGCTAAGTTATTTATGCGGTAACAAATTGCCGATTAATCAACGATTAATCGCAATTCGAGATTTGACTGAACCGAAACAAATCGAGTGAAATTGGTTGGGGTTTAGTGAGTCACCGATTAACCAGTTGTTTAAAAAAAACACTTCATCATGACCAGTATTCTAAAAATCGGCATAGGCGCTAGAAGGTGGAAAACCGCCCAGACTAATGGTTGGGCGGGCAGTCTGGGCGGGATCTAGGCGGCCTAGGTTGGGATGGCAGTGGGGCGGATTTTCACGGATATCCGCCCGACCCAATCCGTTTGGGGCGGTTTTGGATATGGCTGAATGGGTTTCGGGTATCCAAAAAAATCCTTTTACCATTCGGGGCGGGTACAGATTTGGTCATATACGCCCCGCAGATATCCGTTTATTAGGTAACATTACAACAATACCCTTCCCCTATATAAGGAGATTAAACCCTTAATCCCTCCCTCACACCCACCTCTTCCTCTCTGCCTCTCACACGCAGAGAAGTCTCCAGAGCGATCTCCCTCCCTCTCGCTCAGTCGCACACCACCTCGCCCAGTCGCCCTCCCTAACATTGCACATACCACCGCGATCTCCCTCGCCCAGTCGCCCTCCCTCACACCGCCCTCCCTGCTCCCTCACACCGCACACCACCACCTCGTCCAGTCGCCCTCCCTCACACCGCACACCACCACCTCGCCCAGTCGCCCTCCCTCACACCGCCCTCTCTGCTCCGTCTCTGCTCCCTCTATTTGAAGCTTGGAGATCGAAAGACAAAAACTTGGAGATCGAAAGACAGGGGCTTCTTCCTCTTCCCCATCAGAGATCAAGATCAGATCTGAGATCGAGATCGAATCTGATCAAGATCTGATTCTTGATCTGATCAAAATCTGATTCTTGATCTGATCAAAATCTGATTCTTGATCTGATCAAAATCTGATTCTTGATCTAATCCAGATCTGATTCTTTGATCAAGATCTGAGATCTCGAATTTTTTGAATTTGTTGTAATTTTTTTGTTAATTTTTGTATGGTTTGTAATTTCTTTAATTTTTTGTTAATTTTTGTATGGTTTGTAATTTTTGGAATTTTTTGTAATGTCTGAATGATCTCACAAAAACCAAATTTTTATAATCTATTTTTCTGTAATTTTTGTGTGATCCGATATTTGAGAATCTGTTTTTTTTTTCTTCGGGTATTTTGGGCGGGGCGGATATCCACCGACCCGTCTGGTTCAGGGATGGTTTTTACAAAATATGGTAAACGGATATTCGGGGCGGATTTGGATATTCGGGGCTGATTTGGATATCCGTGATCTCCAGCGGGCGGGGATGGATTTGTCCAAATCCGCCCGTTGCCATCCCTAGGCCTAGGCAGGGTCTAGGCAAACTCTAGGCGGTCTGGGCGATTTTTATTTTTTTATTTTTTAATAAGGTTGATTGTGTTTTATTTTATTTTTCTTTTCTACTTTTTAGAAATAAATTATTTAATTGTTTTTTATTTAGTATATGTCTAAATGTGGCAAATGATGATTACTTAATGGAATTCTCAGAGGATCTGCCGGTACCAATTTTACTAATGTAGATTTTATCAAACATAACTGAGGTTATTCATGCAATTTGAAGAAAATAAAATAGTACACAAATTCAAATTTATATAAAGTACCCATTATGACTAAACTCAGTCATTTGAGTTTTAATACATTTTGTTCACGATTGTTAATTTTTCATGTTTTTAAATTTTGCATATGTATATTGGCATTAAATTGGATGTAATTGATAAGGTATTATGCTTAACTTTTGTAAATTATTAAAGTTATAATACAAAACCTAAGACCGCTTAGGCACCCGACTAGGCCCCTGAGCGCTAGGCACCTACTTGCCACCCGCCCAACGCCTAGCGATTTTTAGAACACTGATCATGACTGATGTATTGCCCTGGCTCCTATCCTACCTAGACGATCTGTTATTGCACTTGCTACTTAGTAGATCTACTCCTATATTAAAAAACGAAATGGTTTTGTTTTCACCAAAAAGGAAGAAAGAAGAATTCCTACTGATTGGTTGGTGGAATCTGGAGGGGCTTGCTTCAAGCAAATAGGCTTCTCTCATGCGGGAGCCCATGCTTGATAGAAAAATACCCTTACCTACTAGAATTGGCTAAAAGAAGAAAAGAGGAATGAGAAAATCCTTCTATTATATAAGAGATTGGGAATAGAGAAGGAAATGCAAGTAAATCAAAGAATCTTTCAGTTACGATAACGATTTATTGCTATGTTGAAAAGTTAGATTATTTGTAGTGATATACGTGTTGCAACTTGCAAAATAAAAAATTAAGTTGATTAATTAATAAAGTAATATATGACTAAGATTAAGTAAAGCTATATAATTACAAATTTACACCATTTTGATTAATTATTTATTTTTGTAATTTATGACTGATTAAATTTTAAAAATAAATGCTCTGAAAAAATTGACCGACTAAATCTGATTAATCCCACTTAATTGTAATTCGGTCCTAGATCGCGCTGCAACCGCATTTCGATTTAACTGCATAGTTTGTTAGTGACCTTCACTAACCATTTGAACATTTGAATACAATACAATGTTCTTTTGATTAAATTTTTTTGTATATATATTATTATTTTTTTAATGTGAGCAAAGTTTTTATTGGAACCCTGGACTTGTGATACCAAATGTCACAAGTTTACTAGCTGAGTTAGTACCCTATTAAATAAAGTATCTTTATTACATAGATTAATAAAAACAATTTCATGGTGAAGCTCTCATTGATTCCTACTTCCACACCAATCCATCATCCTGGTAGCTTCGTTTTATTCCCATTGTGGAAAAGCTCTCATCTAGTGAAGATTCCACTTCCATGTGTTTCCTTATTTTGAAAACTGCCATGCATCCAAATTTACCAAGAAGAGCAATAACTCACTAGTCACTAAGAAACATTCTAGAGTCTTCCACGAAGCCATAGCGCAACCCCTTGCATGATACATATAGGCCTCTTTTTTGTATAAAGAAAAGTTTTTTACCACTAAACATTAACAATTTTTTTAGCATTTAAAATTCTCATAGGATGTTTGATTTTTAAGCTGTGGTTTTTGCTTTCTCGGATCAGATAGGGTTCATTGGAGAAATTGTCAGATAGCATTGTTTCATTAAGAATACTATCTAGAATTTCATTACTGAGTTTTTCTTACATCAGTTGGTTTCGTCAATTACCATAGGAAATAAAAACCCACGCTAGTTATTATCAAGTTCGATTTGTATTCTTGCAGGAAATTAGAAAATATATTTGGCCTATTATTCAGATCGCAGTTGGTCCAACTATATATATATATATAATATTTGGCCTATTATTTAGATCGCAGTTTGTCCAACTATATATGTATGGGTCTCTGGATTCAGGGACTTAAAAAATTTGCCTTAAATTATATTAGGGTTAGGATTGGGAACCTTAGTTTATCAATTGCATCTATTGACTTTCTTCTGTTTGAGTGATCTCGTATTTGTTTCTAGTGGTTCGAGACTCATTAGTTAGGATTTTGTGAGTTTTCACTCGATTATTAGGAACACATGTGTTCCGCCGTTGATAAGCCTTCGGGTATTGAATGCAACTACTTAGATGGACTAGACCGGAGTGAAGCGAAAACGAGTCTTCATGCAAGGCAGAGGCGATGGACTGGAGTGAAAGCAAGTCTTTATGCGAGACGGAGGCGACGAGGATATTAAGTGGCAACAATATTGTAGCCTTCGGGTCTGGTTTGGTTAACCCTATAGGGTTAGTCATGTAGCCTTCGGGCATGGATTAATAAATAAATAAAAATGGTCAACGACCCAATTAAAAAAAAAGAAGCTTACATGGTCTTTTGTTTGGTGGGGGGTGGGTTGGAGGTCATGTGGGTGAAGATTTTGATCTTGGTGTCTCTGGTAGATTAAACAAACTTTACCATCTAATTAATCGGAGTAGTGTACTGTACTGTCTTTGACCAAAAGAATGTTTTGGAGCTAGTATCTAAATATCAAATGCCATATAAAAGTTGTCTAGCTGCTTGTTATTTCATTTCTATTTCAGCATGCATTCTAATAAAATTAACTGTTCCAGGCATCTCTTGATAAGGGAAAGGACTTAGACTTGAATGCAGTTGTGGAGCCTAACATGGGCAATTCACATTCTCCTAAACATGAAGTACACAGATCAGAAGCCGTTGAATCAGTTGCAAGTCATATGAACAAGCTGGCTCTATCTGAAAGTTCTTCAGTAGTTGTTCCTGACGATTCAGTAGAGAGTTCAAATCATGGACCTGATCTTGATAAAAGAATACGAGCACTAAGAAAGAAGGTATTTCCCCCCATTTCACACAATTTAGTGTACTTCTCCCCATTATTTCAGGTTCCAATATTCTGTTCATGTGGACTGTCAACAAAAAATGACGTAAACTTTAGAGGAAGCAAGAATAAGGATGAACATCAATTGAATAAAACTTTGGATAAGAAAACATAACTCTCCAGGACAGTCTTAAACATAAATATGAAACAACTGTGCCGTAGGCCTTATTGTAATAGAAAACCATAATGAAATACTAGATAGTATCATGGCCTCGATTTTTTATTTTTATTTGAAATATAAGCATTAGAATTAACCCTGCGGGCGTGTATTCTGAGGCTAGCGTCCACTTCAGACCCCTAACTTGAAAAAGCTCGTCCTTGAGCTTAGAGAGAGAACTTGAAATAATCACAAGCTGATCCTTTACTTTGCCCCTATAAAGGCTCTTCAAAATAACTTTTCAAATGAAATCCATGAAAAGTGTCATCTCAAGAATTTTTTAGTGACAATAATAGCCGAAATCTGATACCTTTGACGCCCCATGTTGCATCCACAACCTTGAGATCATGAGGAAATATTTCTTATCACGTGTGTTTGAAAAATTATGCAAACAGGTAACGGGTGCTGATGACCAGTTTTTTAGAAGGTTCAGGTTCAGGTTCAGGGGCTGGGCCTTGCAAAGACGAGATTTGGTTTGGGCATTCAAAAGCACTTGAGACAATGTTGGTGGGGCTTATTAGACTCAGGTACGGTTGTCATTAATAGGAGTGGAAGGCCTGCATGGCATTTGTTGCGCAGTTAGGGGACTTGGACAGAAAATTAGATCCTGAAGCTGACGAGCTCATGATCCTGCATTATATATTTATTTATTTATTTTAATATTTATTCACTTTTAATCAGGATTGGGGGTTTTGAGGTAATGAGGGATTGGGATAGGTGTAAAATTGGTGGAATCAAGGTTTTTATTTATTTATTTATTTATGGTCGTACTTGGTTTTGAGTGCGTCTGGACGCATGGATTGAGTGTAAGTTGAGGGAGTGTTAGGGCCACTATAAGTTTCGACATGTGGATTGAGATGAGATCAGACTCAGCAGTTTTGTGAGTTCAGTGACCATTTATAATGTGCTTTCATGAAACTTCTTTGGGGTGTCTGAGGATGATGTGTTTTGGTTTCTTATCCCCTGTGCGATTGTGTGGGTCATTTGGCAAGAAAGGGAAAGGAGGATCTGAGTCATCCCATTTTTCTAGAGATTGGTTGGTAATGGGTGCTATGGGATAGGTGTAAAATTGATGGAATCAAGGTTTTTTTATTTTTTATTTTTTTATTTATGGTCGTACTTGGTTTTGAGTGCGTCTGGATGCATGGATTGAGTGTTAGTTGAGGGAGTGTTAGGGCCGCTATAAGTTTGACGTGTGGATTGAGATGAGATCAGACTCGGCAGTTTTGTGAGTTCAGTGACCATTTATAATGTGCTTTCACGAAACTTCTTTGGGACATTTGAGGATGATGTGTTTTGGTTTCTCATCCCTTGTGCATTTGAGGATCTGAGTCATCCCACTTTTCTAGAGATCGGATGGTAATGGATGCTATGGGGTGCGTTTCCTTCAAGAGTGAGCACTTCCAAAAGTCATTGTATCATGGGAAAACATTATTACTATTCAGTAATGTCTTGTTACTGTCTAAATAGGGATTTGCACCAGTGGGTTATTCCTCTCCCCCAAGCCATATGGTTCTGGGATATACTTCTTCTTGCAGTCCTTTCGGCGTATTGGGAGGAAAGAAACATGGTCTTCGGTGGAAAGATATCAGATAGCACCGCTCTATAGAACACAATTAAGATCTTGATCATTCAGTGGGATTTGGCTTGGTAGCGGGTGCTTGACAAGCCTCTTCCAGAGCTTCTCATCAGATGGGATACCATAATTTTAGGAAATTATTCAATTTTTCTGTCTTCTTGTCTCTTGAGCCTCTCACTCATTAGTCATTTGTAATCTCTCGTTTTGGTGAAATGAATCTTTATATATATTCCATCTATGATGCTTTGGGGCCCCATAGGGTCTTATAAATAGTTTATTTTCCTTTGCTTTGAACTAAAATTTGTACTTGTCTTTTTAAAAAGAAAGGTTACTATTCCACTCCCATTAGTTGACTTTTCTTTCTCAAACTCGACTTCAACAAAGTAACGACATCATGGAACGTCATCTGACAAAAGAATAAAGACCCATGAATTTTTCAAGCAGGTGTTTGGTACCAAACCAGAGCTCCACCCAGTACCTACTGTGAAGTGCACCCTCTCTCTGAACTTCTCAATCCCCTTGATACTCTTCCACACCTCAGATCCACAATGACCCCTCACCTCCCGGCTCTCCTCCACCCCATTCCGAAGGGTCTGCAATGACTTTCTTCTGTATCCTATTCTCCATAGGATTTTAGAAATTTCCTTTCAGTGGTCTCCTCTTTGGGTGAATCATGTTATTACTGTCTTGAAGTTGGTATATATAAACATTGATGCGCATGTTTAAAATGCAATGAAATCCTATTTAAGACATGAGACAATTATGTAAAATTTGCAGATTCGACTAACAGAAGCTCAACAGCACAAAACTGAAAGCGCAAATATGAAGATGGAGCAGTTAGACAAGGTAGCTAAATTAGAAGGCTGGCGTAAGGAGCTAAAACTTTTGGAGGATAAAAAGGCAGAATTGTCAGCATCTTAAGGTAATGTTTATGTGGCGCGTGCAAGTTGTGCAGTATTTATCATGGTTAGGTTAGTCCTTGTTGATGTGAACACTTGTCTTGGCCAAATGACTTGTAAACGGGCTTAGCATCTGGAACAATCATTTCACATTAATTGATCTGTTTCTTAGGGTGGATTGTTTGTTTTCTCTGTTACTTTATCTTTATATGGGATATCAATTGTCCCTCCCAACGATTGGCTAATCAACTCTTCTCTTCCAAATGATTCAGTGGAGATTAATCGTCAAGGTATCCTAGAACTATGCTGTATCTATGGATGTAATACTTACTCCACTGGTGGAAATTTGTTTATAAGGGTGTTAATATAACATATCAGGTAGACACATCCCTCCTGCTGGGATTGAGTTCCTATCCCGTCGGCTTTAGTTGAACATGATAGGAGTTCTAAACAGCATTTTGTGCATTGTAGGTTGTCATGTACCATCAGTCAACTTAGGTTGTCTTGAGGGCCTGACTACCCCCTTTTTTCAGCTTATCCATTCATTTTTTTCTTTTCTCAAAACAAAAAGAAAACTTGCATGATTTTCTAATGCTATCGGTGCCAACGAGATTGAATTTTGCAGTTCAATCTTCCTTGTTTTCCATTGTGGCCCTGTGTATTAGATTGAGGTTGGAGTCCATCATTAGTTACTGTCTCATCTCTTATGAAGCAATGCATTTATTTGTGGTTTGTCGAGCCTTTGACTCATCTGTCCGAACAATCCTCAGTCATGTTGCCATGCTTCCTAATTACTCGGCATCTATCTAAATATTGATTTTATTTGCTCTACTGGTCTATTTTGAATTAAGGTCACAATTTTGCAGAACACCTCCATTTTAATCATCATGTTTGTATTCTTTGGGATAGGGATGACAATGGGGCGAATTGAAGCGGATTTGGCCAAATCCTTCTCTGTCCTGTTGGGGATCACGGATCCCCAAGTTCGCCCCGAATATCCGTTTTAACAAATTTTCAAAAACCGTCCCCGCCTCGAACGGTTTTTGATTTTATTTGCTCTACTGTGCTATTTTGAATTAAGGTCACAATTTTGCAGAACACCTCCATTTTAATCATCATGTTTGTATTCTTTGGGATAGGGATGACAATGGGGCGAATTGAAGCGGATTTGGCCAAATCCTTCTCTGTCCTGTTGGGGATCACGGATCCCCAAGTCCGCCCCGAATATCCGTTTTAACAAATTTTCAAAAACCGTCCCCGCCTCGAACGGATTGGCAGATATCCGCCCCGCCCCAGATATCCGTTTAAAAAAAGAAAAAAAATTCTCAACCAAATCAACCTAATTTGAAAACTGAGATCCAGTGGTACAAAAAATTATCCTCAAGAACAACTTGAAACCCCGAAACCCAATATGAAGAGGACACCAAGAATTATTCGAGTCATTGAAGCCAAGAACGATGCAGTATCAGTGACCTCTTCATTGACGGCATCGTTAAGGTCATATGAAGGAGGAATACCAGAGATCAAGGCGTTGAGTTCTCGAAGGACCTTTCGATGTGCCTGCTCAGCAGGACAAGGGGGTTTTGATACCTTTTCTTCGCCTCCTTTGTAGTAAACATCTCCCTAGCTAAGAAGAGAAGCAATCGTCTCGTGATCTAGTGAGGATTGCCAGAAATGGTGTAGATCCATCTCTCAAGTGTGCCTTCGATTAGGGTTTGGAGGGTTTCTTGGTTCAAGGAGGGTTTCTTCGATTAGGGCCTTGTGATTGAAGAGTTGGTAGTAGTAAGCAGTGGTATTGCTGCGGTTGAGGAAGAAGGGTCAGTGAGAGTGGTTGATGTGGTGGAGGAAGAGGGTGGCTGTGAGACCTTGTATGGGCGGACCTGAGCGGGAGGGTGAGGGTGAGGGTTGGAGCCCAATAGGCCCAACAGGCCCGTAGATCCCAAGAGGGGTTGGGCTAGCTACCAAGGGGGATCATAGTCCCACATCGTCTGGGTGCGGGATGGTTATGTGCTATATATGTGCGAGGTTGGATCCCCATAGTAAGAGGCATTTTAAAGCCGTGCGGGCTGGTTGGGCCCCAAGCGGACAATATCTTACTGTGCGGATCGGGTCGTTACAGAATGGTATCAGAGCCTGACCCAGTCGGAAGTGTGTCACGTGGAGGTGGGCCCTCGGGCAACGTGGACGTTGTGCCTGTGTGGCCAACGAAGACGTTGGGCCTTAAGGGGGGTGGACTGTGAGACCCTTGTGTGGGCGGACCTGAGGGGGAGGGTTGGAGCCCAATAGGCCCGTGGATCCCAAGAGGGGTTGGGCTAGTTACCAAGGGGGATCATAGTCCCACATCGCCTGGGTGCGGGATGGTTATGTGCTATATATGTGCGAGGTTGGATCCCCATAGTAAGAGGCCTTTTAAAGCCGTGCGGGCCGGTTGGACCCAAAGCGGACAATATCTTACTGTGCGGATCGGGTTGTTACAGTGGCCATCCAAAGGAGTGAGGAGGGTGGTGGTCCGATTTGGCGCAGAGGAGGAAGAGAAGTCTTGAGAGGCAGAGGAGAAAGTGGCTTGAGTTAGAGATAGTGGGTAGGGTTAGGGTTTTTTCCTTTTTAAGGGATAAGGGTATTTCAGTAAATCTATACATAAACAGATATCCGTGGGGCGGATATGGGCAAATCTGTATTCGCCTCGAATTCCGTTTAGGCAAATTCAAAACCGCCCCAAACGGGGAGGATATCCGTGAAAATCCGCCCCATTGCCATCCCTGCTTTGGATGCCCTCTAGTCCTTGCTATCATGAACAATAAGATGTTAAGAATTGTTGCTTTTTCTTGGCTGTTATCATCAGTAATAACTTGAATGTAGAAACAACTAACAATGATATGAGCTAATAACTTCTACTCAATATTTTCTTCGCGCACCTCTGACTCTTTCTATTTGGTTTTATCCTAAGAGCTCTATGATGCAAAGAGTTGCGAAGTGCTACTCTATGTGCCCTTCTAAATGCTGTCACAACCTTCAACTTGTGAATGCTGTAAATTGTGGTTCTTGACAGCCTTTGAAAGGGGCCATTTATAATCGTAAAAAGTAATTTAGCTGTTACAGTATTTCGGATCTTAATGCCTCCAAATGGTTAAAAAAAATTGTTACATAAAATGTTTATCATTATAGCACTTTGTTGGACCCTTTTCATGAAGATTACTAGATTTTTTTTCCTTCAAATTATTTGGCTGCCATGTTTTCCCCCTTTTTTGTCAATTCTGTTTATCGAATTGAAAATTCAGGTCCTTTATTTTCCAAAATGTATGATCCATTGTAACATTCAACTTAAACACGTTCCGACTGTAATTCATGGTCACTGTTCTCTATTGTGACATTCGACTTAACACGTTTAAATTGGTTAGAACAGAAGCAATTGATAACTGATAAGTTGATCCTTAGTTCTAGTTTGGTATGGCCGTATGGGAGACTCATAAATATCTATACATTTCAGGGTACGCAACTTAACGTCTCAAGTTTTCTGCATTCTACCTGATGTACCAGTTGGTTTAGTGGTGGAAATAGTCAGTGTTTTCGAGTTTGTAATCATATCATTAGTTTGCTAATTAATCTGACCCTTTTCACAAAGTTATAGAAGCATGCTTAAAAGCTCCACAGCTTTAGTACCATGAACCATTCACTTCTCTCTGGTTTACAATCATTTTATTACCAGTACTTCATTACTTTTATGAATAACATGCTTGGGGCTGAAGGACGAACATTTAACTATATATATGTGTAGCAAATATAGGTAGGGCGATAATCTAAAGGAGGGAATCGACAATCAGTTTTAAATCCTCAATACTGACAGCTCCATCTCCGTTGCCATCCATGGCTGCAACAAGAGCTTGACAATCCTCCAGAGATACAGGAAAACCGATGCAATTGTCTCCCAGAGCTTCGTAAAACTCCTCACTAGTCACAGCCTCATCCCCATCAGCATCCAGGCTTTCCAAAACCGTTTTAAGGTAAGTCACCAGGTCCCCAGGCTCCAATTTATTTGTGGTCATCTCCAGAAACTCGTCGATATCCAGCAGGCCGTCCCTGTCTGTATCTCCTTGCTGCATCATTGCCTTAACATCTTGTTGGCTCACTGTCTGTCCAAGTGAGCTTAAGATCCCACCGAGCTCGTCGGCAGTGATGGATCCATCATTGTCTGAATCAAATGCCCTAAATGCCTCTATCATTTTAAAGATTTCGCTGAGAGTCTCAGTCTGATCGGAGAGTGATCCAACTTGTGCCATGGATACCGTAACTGATACTTCTGCATTCTTTCTTCTGGTTTTCTTCCTTTAAATAGAGAGGCTAAAGAAGGTGCCAGAGATTCTTGAGTGCTCCTTTTTGTGAACATAATACAACAACTAGAAAAGAAATAAGGTTCTTATTCTCCTGTATTCATCTTTCAGCTTTATTCTCCTTTATCCTGAGCAACTGTCTTGGAGATAAGATGCCTGTGAACATAATGGAAATTATAGTTTAGATCAGGCCCCTTTGAATGTGCCATCTCTGTGTTGTCAGTTAATTTGGTTCTCGTAACATCGTAAGATCGCCTAATGGTATCTAAATATGTACCTCCAAGTCTCGAGGATGTTTTATTTATTTTCTAGGTCTGGGAAAGATTTAGAATCCGATACTTCGAGGGTCTTAGACGACATTTGAGTGGTCCTTTATGCGACTTTGGCAGGCATCTTCAAGTTGCACCTTATCTGGTCTAGAAACAGAAGTAGTTCCAAACATTTTTATTTGATCCGCCTTCTGCCTTGGCGCAAAATAAACCCTGAAAGTTTTGATTTTGCTTATGATTGCATTTTGTTCCAAAGATCATCCATCGAAATGCACACTTTGGAATTGTTCCTGTTGGAAAACACCAACCCCTGATTTCTCTATTGTTGGCTGACTGACGAGGTTTTGACATTGTGAAAATAAAATGTCATAGGCACATTGGACAATTATTTTCTGTTTTGGTGAATTACATGTTATGAACCTGTTCTAGTTTTTGCACGTTTACGACAGAAAAACTATGCTTTGCATTGACAGTAGATGCTCTGTTTGCCTTGCATCTTCTTAAACCTGCTACTTCTATTACTTCTGCACATTTGTGCAGGTTAATCTTATGTTTACATGAACTTCGAAATTGTCACTGGTGATTGGTTAAACGCATAAATGGTTAGATTTGTAGTTTGGTCCAAAGTTATCACTTACGATTTGAATCCTAGACTTGTGATACCATCTGCCTTAGACCTATCGCCACCTATGAAATATATGTTGTATAGCTAACTAACTTCCAAGAGTGTGGAGGTCCATCTCTAAGGGCAGCCTCCTTGTATTGAAAGTAAATTTTTTTTTTTTATAATAAATTATTCTTTTGATTGATAATGAACTGGGCCCCTCTTTTCAAGAAACCATACATCATAAAACTCCACTTATGATCAGACAAACCAATACCATTTCATCACTTAATTTAATAAAAAAATCTTAAAAGTGATTCCAATGTCATTGGAAGACATTACAATACTTCTCAAGCAAACAATTGGAGTTGTTGAAAGAGCTTTTGCAGTCTTTTGATTATTACATATTGATCTATTTAATGACTATTGGCACAAATCTTACCAACTTCTCCCTTATAAAATGAAAAGCAGCACAACAAAATAGGACCTTTTTTTTTGGTCATCAATGAGACAAATTTAGAGTCTAAAACTTCAACAAGATGTGGTGTATTTGTTTGATTAATTTACAATTAAGTTTCATTTTGATAGTTTTGTTTCCATTCATGTGACAATGACTCAAATGGCTTTAACTACAAACATTACCTAATACCATTCCTAATTCTTTGAACTTTTCAATTAGTCAAACTTTTTTTTTTCTAGTGTTCGACATAAATTATGGGTGGATGTGTAATTGTGCTTGGGGAGAGCTTGTCCTTTGCGAAATACATGGTTGATGGACGGACGAGTACAATTAAGTTAGGTTGAATAACAATTAATGAGTTATCTTACATCATAATTGATGATACAGATATCTTGGTTGTACATGTGGCAAAGAGCATCCATCACAAAAATCAAGTATCCTAAGACAAGGCTGATTCATAAAGCCTCAAGAAAACAAATTCAATCATGAAAGCCCAAATAAGGTCCGATAGAATAGATCATAGTCAAATACTCGGATTCCGCCCCGATAAAGTTCTCCTTCAAGGGAGAGAAACGTTACATAGAAAAAGAGTCGTATATGGAGTTATGTCTCCACGAACAGGTCTTTATAAAAGGAGAAGAGACATTACGTCTTCCCTCGTTGCGCCTTACATGCTTAAGTCACGTAGGGAATTAACATCGATCATTATAAAATGTAAAAGGAACATTCGACAAATGTATGCAATTTTAATTGAGTTTTGTTCAGTTTTATCTCCATCTTTAATTAAGTTCCTGACTTAAGCATCTGAGTGTCTTCGACCATAAAATATGTGGTCTTTAACAATTTAACATTTGTTTTGTAGGTTTTACTTATTGGAGACTGAATTTTGAACGCATCAATAATTTTGTTGGATATCTTCATTCAATCAGGTAACCCTGATTTTACATTCGTATTACAAAACTAGCGAATATTTGAAAGAATATACAATCTAGGAAGATCTACATAATAGTAACACATGATCTATCCTATGCATGCCTAGCTTCTACATTATTTTCCCACAAACTCGCTTTTCTTCGATTCCCCTATAATCTAAAACACCAATAATGAATTCTTAACATCATAATTCATCTTCTCCAAGTTTGGCCTCACTGCAAACTGAATCATCAATGGTGGTCCACAAGTCAATGCCAATGTATCTTCTGATCCTTCGGGGATGTGCTCCCTCAGTATATCCTCTGTAATGCGCCCAACGCTATACTTCCATCCTTCCCTCACTGTCCTTCCTACCACATACCACACCTTCAATCTTTCGCACTTCTCTGACCATGCATCTAGCTCCTCTCTCAATAGTATATCATCTTCAGTGCGATTGGCATAGACAACGTACATTTCTGTCTCGTCTTCTGGGTCTTTTAGGATGGCTTGGATTACTTGATAAATGGGTGTAATGCCAGTTCCTCCGGCCAGCATTGCTAGCTTTTTGGCAAACTTGTGTTTGCCATGGACTGAGAAGTTGCCACAACCTGTGTATTCAATGTGGCCTAATGGTCCCTTAATGTCGAGTGAAGAGCCTAATGGCATTGAATCCAAATGCTGTGACATTAGTCCCCCATTGGGAAACTGAGGGTGGACATCCTTGAAGTATACCTTGATCAATAGTTCAAAGTAGCCTGTTTCATCAATGGAGCTCGTCGGTGTGTATGCCCGCATACACAACTTATCATTTATTTTTGCACAAAGGAAAATGTGTTTACCTACTGGTAGTCCCAGGACTTGATCAGGTGATGGTAGTGTGAATTTGAAGATGCGGACATCATGAGATATTGTGGTCTTGGATACTAACTTGCATGGGATTTTCTTCCCTGGTATTAGAGCAGGGTCTTTTGCTACCGTCTGTTCGTTAATAGGGGCAAGATGAGTCAGGTTGGCTGCACCATGGACTGAATTGTTGGGTGAAGCCGAAGACGAGTCAGAGGTGTACCCAGTTGTAATGAGTTCACCTATTCGGTAGCTCTCCAACATTTTCTTTGCCTTGTCGGAGTGAATTGCATCAAACTCTTCAGTACAATCACTGCCTGCATTGATGAGGATACTATCCGTGCCTCCAGGGTGATCTTTGAGAAATGAAGTGCAATCATAAACATGGTCATGAACAACAATCCAAGCTGACTCCGCAGAGTTGTGTTTCTTCACCTCAGACATGTAGTACATTTTGGTAGAGGTGTTCATGAAGGGAGTGGAGAGACTCTTCTTTAGTGTGTGCTGAGCATCGGACGATTCCACCTGCCTTTGTCGAGCCATCCATCCACTCGATTGGTTACCAGGCTGAGTTGGGTGTTCGAACACTAGGCCGATTTCACCCTTGTATGGCTTGCACACATTCGCCTTCACTCGGAACCAACAATTGTTCATCATCCCCTGCACATAGTAACCATAAGTCCTGTAAGTAATTTATTCAGCTCTCAGCACATAGTGCAACTCTTTATTTGGTCTATGTATGATCAAATATATGACTTTATAACTCAGTTAGTTGAATAAACGAAAGTATGGTGTTTTACAAATTGTAAGAACTCAATAATCCTAAATTTAATTTCAACCCAAATGGTGTAAACCTGATTACTTAAAGCACTCGCTTTGGTTTGAAATTGTAAGGTTGACAATATTGACTGATCGCTACCTTTTGAAAACCAAAATAGCAAAGGTCATGATCAATAAATGTTGTGGATATAACTATACCATCCGTCACAACTCTACCAATCAGTTGGTATCCCAATATTGTCTTGTCAAAGTGACATTATGAATTCTTTGTGTGCAAAATTACAATAAGACTGAAAAAGAGAAAATTAATGCAATCAAAAACTAATACCATCCAGCCAATAATGTTTGATTTGATGAAAGTAGACCCAACTTCAGGTCTTACTCTTCATGTCTCTCCATCACAAATGTGAAATAAAAATCTAAAAATATGAATAATGGATGGTCGAGTGAATTAGAATACAAGAATTCAAAGCAGAATGACAACTCGAAAAGCAGAAGTCAAAACACCCTATACCAATAATTTCTGGTGTGGTCTTAATCAAAATTAGTTCAAGTGTCTTGACATTTTGCATGAATCACATCACCATGTCCAAAATAAGTGAAGCAAATGGAATGCACAGAGGTGTGAGTGACAAAGATTGGATTGACCCATTCGGGTTTCGCAAATAAGAACTACACATCAATGGATGTTCAGACTTAGTGTTTACTGGTTTCAGAACTTTTATTTAAAGTGTGCCAACCCTAGTTAGGATTCAAAGGTGATGGCCTTTTTGTATCAACATCAACTAGTAAGTGTGCATGCAAGTGTGACTTATGAGTTGTGTGAGTGATGGAGATTGGAATTGAAAGCTTACCATGAGATTCCAGATGAGCTTCTCTGGTTGAGTGTTGTGGGTCTCATCCCAAGCTCTAACAGCAATCTCTTTGGCTCCAAGTAGGTCTAGAACCTCCACTTCCAGTGACCAGAAGCACCAACACCAGTATTTACCATACTTGTTTGGTTTCTCAGGGTGGTCCAAGCTGCACACTAACCATGTCTCCCCTCCGTCCATTGTTACTTCCACTCGAGTCACTTTCTTGCCTCCACCTATATATTTAGGAAAAATAAAAAGCAATTAGAAGATAAATATCATTAATAAATATTATATTATATTATATGAATTGGGTCGTGACAAAATGATAATAGAACCAGATCTAAAGTTTTTGAAAATATAAATAGAACATTAGTCATTAGAAGATGAATAAAGCAGTGTTCTAAAAAGCATTAGATGGTGGACGGGCGGCGAACAGGTGCCTAATCGATTTTAGGTTTTATATTATAATTTTAATAATTTACAAAAGTTAAGCATAATATCTTATCAATTACATTCAATTTAATGCATGCAAAATTTTAAAACATAAAAAATTAACAATCATGAACAAAATTTATTAAAATTCAAATGACTAAAGTTAGTCATAATGTGTACTTTATCCGTTTTTTTAAAACACTAAAATAAAGCGTCTAACCCACCATTATATGTCTGAAAACATTTCAAACTTTTGAAAGATGCGACATTTCAAACTTTTGAAAGATGCCTAAAGAGTGAGGCTAGAGAGCGAGGACACGACATGGCCGAGTGAGAGCCGTCCACTTCGCTCGGGATGCGTGTATCATTTTTTGTGCGCGCATCTCGAGCGGAGTGGACGGCTCCCACCCCGCCATATCACTGTCCTCGCTGGTTTCCTGGACATTTAGAATTCCCCATGCCTAAATGCTTCTTGACAGACTGGTTCGTATAATTATTGTGTTACATAAGATAGACTTCAAGATACCAACAACACAAGAAACACAACCATATGAAAGTTGCAGGTTCCTTCTTGACCAGTGGGAAACAAGTCCAAAACCAAAAAGTTGGTACTTTCAAATACCAGCCACCAATTAATTCATGCACCTCCTCTTAAAACAAGCAAAACCAGAGACTTTTAAAACAGACCCTCCCTTGTTTCAACCCTCCACAAGGGCCCTCCCATCCCTCTCCTTATGTTTCCAAGTTCAACACACATGCCTTTGAATGCAAAATGTGCCCTTTTTTGCTTTGCTTGTTTATCTCTACTGGTTGGCCTTAATTTAATCTCAATGGTTTGGATAATGACTTCACTACAACCCCCATATAGGGTTGGTTTTGATTATCAAGTGCTATAACATCATGCACCATGGTGTAGTCTAGGTAAATAAGTGAAACACATTAGCTAGTATCCATAATAAACGTCGGAGAAAGGTAATCACTCATTCTAATTCAAAATGACAATTGCTTAAAAAATTTACTTACCGGAATAAGCATAACCCTTCAAGGTGTATGGTCGTTGAGTCGTGACAGAGTTTATCGGCAAGATTTCCTCGTGACACGGAGTCGTGATCACCGAATTTATGTTCAATTCATTGATGATGTGCTCCGGCTTATACCACCATGCTGCATAGAATCATTCTAATCAATTTAAAACACTAAAAAATAAAATAATAAAAATTCTTCCTGGATCTCATAATCAAAATCAAAATCAAAATGCTGAGTTTTGTCAAAGTGTTATTTACCCTCAGCGTTTGCTAGCTCGGCATCCACATGCGACGGAAAGACTCTATTGTCATTGAAGTGATAGTGACTCTGTGACTCCGTGGGAGTGACAATAATCCGTCGCAACCATTTCACCATCCTTCCTCCAATGAATCCCGGGATAATCACTCGCAATGGGAACCCATGATCGGGTGACAAATGTTCGCCGTTTTGCATGTAAGCTAAAATGACGTCTCGCGACGGATCCATTGCAATTTCCTTCCGTAGGGAAGTTCCATATTTGGACCCTCCACCACCCGGCAAATCTTCAGCTCCTTCAAAACAAACGTTTAAAGCACCTTTGCGGCGGCTCATGATTCCGCAACGTTTGAGAACATCGACTAAACGTACTCCACTCCATACGGAAGTGGAAATTCCCGCGGCACCCCAGTTGAATCCTATAGTTTTTTTCACCATATTTTGTTCTTTTCTCCGATTTCCGGCACACACTAAAGAAACCGGAAAGGACCGGGTGGTGAATTCGGAGACTAGTTGTTCCATTGTAAAACGGGCTGGTTTATTCACCAGCCCGCATACTTCCACGGTCCAATCCTTCCAAGTTCCCCTGGGGACTGAACCGTGATTACGAACATAGTGTAATGGGACTGGTGTAATAAAACCATGGTGCATTAAACGAGTGAGTGGTGGCTCACAGTTGAATGGATGTTTGCCAGTTAAACGAATTAGCGACGGATTCCGCTCGATCCAATTATCAGCCGTCGCTTTATCCTGTGGGTCTAAACCCGACGGTTCAAGCTCGTTGTTTCCCTTTCGGATAATTTCCATCAAATGGCGTGTTTCGCTTTCATCTTCACTTGAAGATCCGTCGTCTTTATCCGGTTCTGGCTTCGATGGTATCCGTCGCGATTCAATGGGAGAATTGGCTCGGTTTTTGGCCGTGTAGCTATTGCGACCCATTGTAGATAATCCGGGTTCGCGACGGATGAACTGCCGATTCTCCACGGAAGTCGCCATTACAGACACTTTTTTTTTTTTTAATGACACTTTCTTCTCTGTCTCTCTTTTTGGATTTGATCGAAATTGAAAGAGAAGTGTTGTGGGGTTTATATAGCGATTCAAACACGTGAGAAGGGTACCCCACAAATTTCAATAAATATACACCACTCAAATATTATTTCGACATAAAAATTGAGTCAAAATATTATTTTGTATAATTAATAAAGCATACCTTAGAGAATCCAGAGGGTGTATTATCTTTTAATTACAACTATGGATTTGTTTGGGGGACAGGCCGCAATAGCTTAGAGCATTCATAGTCGTAGTCTTGAAAAACAATGACGTAAAAGATTTTTTAGTTATAATTAATTATATTAATTCTACTGAAAGACGTATATGAATAGAGCACTAAAGGATTTAAAGGGGTGTCTATCTTTTGTTTCGAATTAAAATCAGTGTTCTAAATAAGAAGTAGATCTATTATTTCATCAAGTTTTGTGTTTATTTGTACGTAATATTGATAGTTTGTTTTGCCAATGGTGTTATGGTCTAGTGGTTAAGGTTGTGTGAGTTTATCCCTTACGTCCTAGGTTTGAAACTCACCTGCGACATGATTTCTTTCTTGTGATTGTTGACCTGTAAATCGCACCTTGTTGATAGGTTATGGGATCCTTAAAGAACCCACAACCTATCCTTGTTGATAGGTTGATAGGTGTATGTTTCTAAGTGCTAACATAACTTTGATTGTCAATGGAGTGCGTATGTTTCTAAGTGCTAACATAACTTTAATTGTCAATGGAGTACTAGCTTAGCTGATAAATTTGTAGTGAATGGTATCACAAATCTATGATACTAACCCTGTCGGTAGCCTTTGGATGGGAGGGATTAAGGAAAAAAAACATCATTCAACTTCATTAAGTTTGGGTTGTTTATTAAATCACACCCTTTAGACAAATGAATCATGAAGGTCACTATTCCCTCCCTTTTTAGGAGAAATCATTATTTATGTGTGGAAATAAGAACATTATAACCACTAGATGCTTAATCAATCCTGCAACACTAATTTTTTTTTTTAATTCGTGTACCTTATGTTCCTTGATGTTATTGTATTGTGATGGGTGGATTTTATTGGATTTTCCCCAAAATAATCACCATATCTTATCTTTGCCAAAAACACTCATCGTGATGTCGATACATATAGCTTTGAATAAAATGTTGAGACGGAATTAATGTCATTGGCACTACTTGCTCGTGTAATTAGGTTATATTTATGGCGATGTTGATACCTTTGACCATAACTACTATACATTCCTCTAATACAAAATTATGATTAATAGTTGTTTTCATAATACAAAATGTAGAGAAAACACCATTGAAAGATTCTAAGCTCTCATCAACCAATACCCTAAATTCACACGTAAATCATACTTTTTTTTTTTTATAAAGATCTTATTATAGTATCATTACGCGACAAAACAATGCTAGGATCATCATCATCATCGTCATCATTATCATCAAAATTCAATCCCGAGATAAAACAATGCTAGGATCTAAATTATAAAAAGAAAAAAATGTATATTTATATTAAAAATTGTGGAATACAACTAAGATTTGCATTGAGATTAGGGTTTTGATTAGGATACTTAATTAAAGTAATAAATTGTGATTAGGTTAGAATGATGGTTGAGAAGTGGCGTATGGGAGAGCCCAATGGCCAATGAGATGAAGAGATAGGTGTGTGTGTGTTTGGGAGTATAGTACCATTGATGGCTCTCCCTTAACCCCAAAACCTAAATGTGACCCAATGTTGCACCTAAGAGGCATTTTGCCTCCCTTTTGTTTTCTTTTAACCCTCCCTTTTCTTTTCCTCTATTAGCCACCTACCTCAGTTGTTGCCTTCACAAAATCTGTTTCCAAAGGGTACCAAAACCACTCAAATCAAATCACACAAACACCCCCATCTCTTCCCCTATCTTTGTCATGGGGTCTTATTAGGGTTTACAGTCATTACTAGTTGCACAAACAAAAAATTGTTGTCAAACTAAGAATGGTATTATCCCTGAATTTAAGAAAAAAAAAATGTATTCGCGAGTAATGATGTATAAATTTAAAAAATATATATGCGGTGTTTTAAGATATTATATGCAACGACATGTAAATTAAAATATGCGACATTTGTTGACAATGTGTTGATTATATAACATATCGGAAGAAGATATTATCTGTTTTTTGTCAGTCCTAATTGCTATCGACGAAAATTTAAAATAGGAAAGCTAAAATATCCATTTTAAGATGACATTCTACTTTGTCTCCGTTACTAGGAGAAAATGCATTTTTTTTTCTTCGTAAAATGTCGTATCTCACTGATTTAATGGCATAAAATGCAGTTTATTTGCTCCCGGAGCTGCAACATTTGATGATGCATCAAAACGTAGGTAAATAACTTTTGAGTGAATGTTAAAAAAAAAAAAAAAAAAAAAGGCCTTTACAAATTAGGGCTACAAATTTTGCATTTTACCTTTTATTAGATCAGATTTCAATCTCATCGAATTTAGACAAATAATTAACAAAATCAATATCCAATCTTGATAACAATAGTACAAAAGATTCGTAAATAGGACAGAACAACATAAACCAGAGATGGCCAGAGATAAGGACATCCAAGAACAGGGCAATCCTAGAAGATGCCCCAAGATATACCTCACTGCTAAGCAGCCCAGCAGCTACATATTCTTACTAAATGGTTTTCCAAGAAAACAAATAAAATAAAAATGCTTAATAATTCACTCTAGATGTGCCAAATGGTACGATCGATTAGACCCAAAAAAAATAATTTTGAGTTGCTTCTATAGCACCACTCCCCACCATTTAAATATCACAAGACAGCTAGGAATATCTGCCAGGCATCTTTCAGTAATGTCCTCAGCACAATTGAAGAAGAAATTTGTAAGCAAAGAAGGGAAAAGAATTATCAATCAAAAACCTTTCTCACAACCAACTGAAGCAAGTTGAATGAGATCCTCAACTCCTAAAACTTCAAAAGAATTCTAATTCTAGTACAACAAATTAACAAAACTCTTTGTTCGGCCGTCTCTGTTAACTAAGTGCTAGCTTAGATGGTAAGAATTGTACCGTTCATAAGTTAACGTTTTTTGAGGTTTTGTCATCTGAAATGGGTGTCTAGTTATTTCGTCTCCATCCTGTGAATTCTTTCTTAACTTCGCATTTATCTCAACATCAATCTCAAATGGCTCGAGTGGGAGTAAAATTGAACTCAAAAGATAAATAAATGAATAAAATTAAATAAAAATTAACAGATAACAGTATCTTTGGAATTATCCCAAACAATATAATCTTGTTTGCATGAGACTATTTTACGTGAATAACTCCTTCCAAATAACAATAAAATGTCATTTTCTTGCAATGGGTTGGCCTAAAGCTAAAGCGATACGAATGCCTCTCACCACATTCAACTTTGACAAACAAAAGATTACAATTGTTTCCGTAGTTGATACCATAGGTATGTGTTTCAAAAAGTTCTTTACAGGTCATCGCGTGGAACGTTTTCTGATGATTCAAATCATATTGCTTCCAACTCTGCACTCTGCAGTAGAACAGGTAATTTTAGCAGAAAAATTGGATGCTTAGGGTGCAAGCAGAGCTCCGGAATGTCTACTGAAACATGGATCACAAGAAGGGGAAAACTGTTCGCGCTTGCGCAGATTTCAACATAGAAGAAGCTGCTCAAAAAGCCTTGCAGAAATCGACCATAGCAAATAGGGCATTTCAACACCCTATTCAGTAATGTCAGAGACTGCTATGTATACATCTGCTTTATAATTTTGGAGAACAGTAAGCCTTTGTAACTGTATTCATATTAGCTGAAATAGCAAAATTTACCATATCCATGGACATGTAAGAGCTCAGGCTGAAGACAGAGCCAAGTGAATACCGCATTACGATGGACTGCATATACATTCATCCACAGAAATAATAATAATGGAAGGAATAGAATATGAAAATGGAGAATATTGAGAACAATGTTCAATTCTAGGCAAAAGTATTTTCTGTTCACATTTCTTTTTTACCCAACACATTGAAATGAAATCTAACATTTCTAGATGATCTAGAAAGTAATGCTGTCAGCAGTTTTCCGAATTTACAAGCCCTAAAATACATAAACACTGTTTAATATTACCTTTATGAGGACATGGAAGCTCACCACCTGAGAGCTTCGATCCTTGAAAGCAATGACCCAAGCGAAATCAAATATTACAAGTTAAGAAAAAGAAATAAATGACTAGGCGATCCTTCGCCTTTCTTCTGTCATATTGACACATTGATTGAAACAAATTCAGGCAAATCAATGAAGTGCCCGCTGAGAAATTAACTACAAACCTACAAAGTCACCAACTCTATTACCACCCCGATCCCCCTCCCTGGTTTTAGTTGCTTGCCTTGGTATCTGACTACCGCTGGCTTCTACGCCTTCGGCGTCTCACAGACCTCCCCAGACCAATCTGATGGTGACTGGCAGTAGACTCAGTGTCATTGTCTCCTTCAGAAACAGTTCTATCATGAATTGCATCTCTGGAAGGGACTCCAACACGAACCCCGTCATTTAGCGAATGGTGGAAACCCCTTTCAAGTCTCCTAAGACGTGTGTTCATGCGTCCATTGCCACCCTGTCCAATAGTTGCTTGCAGGAGGAGTAGGACATTCAGAACATTGCCGTCGTCAAAGTCCATCTCATAACCACCGTCATCTTCATCGCCACCTTCTTCATCTTCAGTGTCTAAGTTGTGATGATTATTCCTCTCTATCACATAATCTCCAAGGACCATTGCTCCTGGCATAGATGATCTTATCGTGCTGATCACATCATCACGCTCTCTCTCATGTTCAAGACTTCTCCATTTCTGTTGAAGTACGGGATCCACTTCCCGTGGCCGTGCAGATGGATGCTCTCGTCTTACATGCTTTCTAAGTTCTTTGTACGCTCCAACAAAAGAGCAGCTATCCTGCATGCATGCTCTCTTCTTGGCATTGAGATGCTCACGTGCAGCTTCAACGACAGTCCACCCTTTCACCTGCCCTCGACAGAGGGGACATGCAAGCTCCATAGCTTCACACTTCTCGGTAGACCAAACAGCACCAGGGCCTGAACCAACACCTGAGAAGTCTCCTGATGCAGACCATGGTTGCCCACTGTTCGGTGACGACATTACTTTTGTGTAGGCTTTCTCAAATTGATCAAGGCAATTTGAGTAGCGATAACTGGTCCCACACATGTAGGGTCGGCAACCCTTGTCATGCGAGGAGCAAAGGAGGAGGACAGCATTATGAGGGTACTCTAGACACACTGAACATGTTGCATCTTCCCAGTCCGTTTTCCCAGCAGTTTTGGAACATTTTTTCTTGGAGTGCACTTCATCAGTCAAGGCCTCACACTTGCAAGAAGGTAAGGGGTAAGGAGATGACCTATACTGACGGGAAAGGACTCGACGTCGGCTTCTGGTACCTGTTGTCATTCTCAAGCTAAACCTGAAACTCATCAAGAAACATGTTGAAGTTGGAGAACTCAAAATATGAAAAATACAGTGCCGCCAAAGTGTACCTACAAAACTATCAAGCATGCATAAACCAAAGTAGCATAGGATAAATTGCATGAAAAAAAACAGCACTAGTGCTTGTTAACTGTCACTTCTGTTTAAACTAATTTATGACTCATCTTCAACATTTAATTTCATCGACTTAACTAAAACTAAAAATGAAAATAGTTCATCATAATGAAATATGAATTGCAATCAAGCTCTTTTATAAATAAATAAACTGCCACAATATGCCGCTTATTTGAAAACTGGAACTCACACAACCTCACAATTTGGAAATTCTTTAAGGGTGTGTTTAATAACGTGCAAAAGGAACCAGTGGATATTTCCATTTGCCTCGAGAATCCATTTGTTGGAGAGGGGTCATCGACTTAACTAAAACTAAAAATGAAAATAGTTCATCATAATGAAATATGAATTGCAATCAAGCTCTTTTATAAATAAATAAACTGCCACAATATGCCGCTTATTTGAAAACTGGAACTCACACAACCTCACAATTTGGAAATTCTTTAAGGGTGTGTTTAATAACGTGCAAAAGGAACCAGTGGATATTTCCATTTGCCTCGAGAATCCATTTGTTGGAGAGGGGTAACATGGGCTAGGACCCGACTTCAGCAAATCAACATTTTATCTCAACTTCTAACAAACAAAAACGCTGAAGTGATTAAAGTGCCACACGACACTTAAAAAGTCGCATGCCCACTCAATATAAAACCACTTTTGGATCCAGTAGACAAATGAAGTGCCACTACCCACTACCTAAAATATGAACCTTTGTCAAATTTCCCATTGAGACCCTTTGTATACATTTGAAACGTATGAAAGCCAGGCATGTATCATTCACTGAAACTCAGATATGAATCAGAGTTCTTCCTGCTATATTATTAGAACAAACATTATAACGCTGGCATATTATTAGAATAAATATTATAACGCTGCTATATTATTAGAACAAATATTACATGTCCTAAACAATTTCTGGAAGCAAAACACTAATACAACATAAATGCTACATTTATAGAGATTTCGCCAAAAAAGAGAACTATTCTTATTTCCAAAGGAGGAAAGCTAAAGAAAATTCTAGAATGTCATAGACCTTTGAGCTTGACCCACGCCAACCCTTGGATCCCACTGAGAGATCACATCTATCCTTGAATCATCCAAACCCAAATCTCCATGAATCAAAGATGCTCGAATCAACAAATAAAAAGGGAGATAAAATAAAATACTTTTAATAAACAATTATGATGTTGTTCTCTCTGCAAGTGTTGCTAGGCAGTAGTATCCCTTTCTTTCGCTGGGTGACTTTAGAAGCTCATCAATATGTCATTGCCTACTTGTTTTATTGATCAAGAAAATCTTCTAACTAATCTGGGACTATTTCATAGAAGAGTTTCATAGTAGACTTTGTTATCCATTCTTATCACCTAGGCTATGTGAGCCTATTTTCTCAATTCGTAATTCATTCCATTCACCTCATCTAGGATACCTTATGTGAATCTTTAGTCCCACATCACTTATGATTGAAAATAATGAAGATGAAAGTTTCTATAAATTGTGTTCTCATGGACTTGCTCCATGATTGGGCTTGAGGTTTCTACATGAGCTAACTTTGGGCTTAGGCTAGGCTTTGAGCTTTAGATTTACGAGTATGGATAGCAGTGGGTCAAGTTTGGTTGGGTACACCGTACCCAGACCCGACCCAAGCGGGAAACAACCATATCATCACCAACATGAGTACCCCATATTGTTCACTCAGGTCTGGGTAGACCAACCTGCCATGCAAGCCTACTGGACCTGACCCACAGACCCAACAAATCAACTCTTGTTATTCTACAAAATAAGGTTGTTAGGGTTTGAATCCACGGCCTTAAATTACGCAAACATAATCTTCACATTATTAATGATGACCATGACAAATGGTTTTGGAAGAGGAAGGATTCCACTTTAGTCATTGGCCCCGAAGCTTTTGCCCTCCACTCTTGATCAGAGAAGTAGCCAACTTCATTCATTTATCAGGATGCTCCACAAGGCCACTTCTCTTCTTTGGACAGTACTCCATGACAGAATTCTAACTGTGGATAACCTAAACAAGGGAGAACTTCTCATTCCTAAATCCTAATCATTGTGTGCCTTGTAGTCTAGGAAAAGAGTCCAATGATCACTTACTATTGTCTTGCACCCTGGTTAATCAGCTTTGGGCCTTGGCTATCTCTGAATTTCACCTTCAACCCTCCTTTGCTCCTTTCCTAGAGTGGGTTGAGCATATTTCTTCTAGCTCCACTCCCTCCAATCTTTCTGAATTTGGAAAATGTGTTCGGGAAAGGATCATTCATGCTTTGATTTGGGTTATTCCGACCATACTGTGCAGTGTACCCATATCTTAGGCAGAGGCCATAAAGTACTGGATTTTGATTTATAAATGGTAATGCTAAAAGGAACCCTTCCAAGTGCCCTTTCCCAAAGATAACTGTATCTCATTAGGCACCAATTTAAAATGAAGTCTGACACATCCAGGATTTCACTAAGCTAAAATGTGATCCAAATAACATAAAATTGTGAATGACTAACTACATTTCAGTTCATGTAGCTCAGAAGTTTCAGATTTTGTGTCGCCTCAGCTAACATGAAAGATATGGTTAGTATTAATTATGAGATGCAATTTCAATTTTAGACAGCTGACAGCTCATGAAACCCAAGATAGGGTTTCCAAAAAGTGATGCAAAAAATGGATTTCATCTTGAAAAGTTATTCTAAAGAACATCATTTTCCAAAATAATAGGGGCACACAAAATCTGGTTACCTTAAAGCAAAGAAATCCTCTCCACCTGGTAACGTGACTATGATTCTAAGCAAGCTGAAAAGTTAGGAAACAAAGAAAAACAATCAATCCAACCAAGTATAATGAACACATAAAACCAAATAGCTGATAAACAGTGTACAATTGGCAGGCGCATGCAAACTCCACTGGAACAAATTTATTTTTGTCAGATTAACTGCCAAAAGATGATTACAACATACACTTTAACTCCCGAAGATACTGAAGACTTTTCTGTTTTCTCTGACAATCCTCTCTCCTTTCAATTACAAGATCTTCCCATTACCCTAATAGTGGCAAGTGAGACTAGCCACCTTGCATCACATCTCTCTCTAAAAATACATATAGCCCAAGAAATATCATGAGAATCCAACGAGTACAATTCTATTCTAACCCCTGAACATCGAGGCACACACTTCCAAGTCTTAAAACGTCCACAATGGTTGAGAAAAAACACAAGTCAAGTTTGTTTCAAGAGGGGATCCATTTTTATATATATATTTTAGATCGTTTAAAGCTTTTTGGCAGTCTATTCTAGCAGAAATAAGGAGCCCTAGATTCAGTTGAGTCTTCATTCTCTAATCCCTCAGTTGATCTGGCTTCAAGGAAGTTCCTGGAATGAAGATCTTGGTCGAAAGTAGAAGAAGCATTGAGACAATCCTCTCCTCATTCACTCTCGCACCTTCAAGTTCACTTTTCTGCCTAAATTTGAAAATTAGAGGCAATAATCAAGATGAGGTTACAAAGAAAATCTCAGAAATTGTGTTTTTCTCCTTTTCCATTGAATTCTTTTTTTTTCATGCTTGTACTCTAAATGAATGAACAATTGATATGCTTGAGCCATGTCGGGGCAAACTAAGCATTTAGCTAAGATAAATAAAACGCAGACCACCCTCTCGGATCCATTACATCTATTTCATAATAAATCATGGCTCGTCCAGACACAACCTAACTCTTTCATTGCAATTTATGATAATAGTTACAGTTAACACACTTGGCATATCTTCAAATCAAATTTTAAAAGAAAAGAATTGCACGAGCATTACATCGTGAAAATAACAACGGTTATTGGTCAAACACAGAAAAAAAAAAACAATGATATCCCGCTAAGAAAAAAAAAAAAAAAAAAGCCCTTAAATCAAACTTCCCTGAGCCTCTGATGTGCTAAACTCCGAAACTACAAAACTGTCATGATTTACACATCCCTGATCCATCACATCCCTCCTTGTGTCAACCCCTCAAATATGCATACTACTATCAAGGCAAGTACCCCTAGGAATTGAATATGGTTTGCATGATCACATCACCGTTATCCTTCCGAACATAAGCTTGACAACAACACTTTTCAATGGAATTCGGAATATCCCGATGAACAATGAATCCTTGTGAAAATTGTTACCAAATAATCATTTGGAAATAGGGTAGTTGCTACTCGTTTTCTATTCTTTCATTTGCTTTCTTTCCGACTGTCTCACTTCTTTAAAGGTATACTTCTAAAACAGAAATTGAATGTAGGCGGAACCCCTTCAACACAAACAAAGACCATTCTAAACCTTGAGATGACCGTGGAAAATAATTTTTTCATTTCCTTTTTGACAAAAGAAAATGAAAACCGAAACTACATACGATAATTACAAACATATCCAAAGAGAGATTAGAGATCATCTAAACAATTGTAGCACACTTTATAAGAAGATATTCAAACCCGCCACCCCTCTGAAATCTGAATTAGGCTTTAAGGAGGTCCAATTCCAAACACGAACAATAACATCCAGTGATAGTCTTCGAAGGATCGCCCAATTCCTCCGAAGATATTTTTATTTTATGCATGACCAAACAAATAACACAGGGGAGCTCCCATAGAACCTTAGAATGGGCTTTTCCTCTACCGAATGCTTATAAAATGAAGAATGAGAATAAAACATTCTTGAACTGTTTTCCAATTGTGATTCCCAGTCACACCCATTTTACTCATCGGAATAGGTTTTCTAGTATTATCCATGGTTCTCAATTAGTTCCACGTTTGATTTATAATTTTATGTTCATATTCGGTTTGACTTTCAGTTCCAACACAAAATAAGTGATAGCCAGACAGAGGAGACCAAGCTAACTGCACATCTCCCTAATTGGTGACAACTTTCTAATATGCATGATACGGGATCGTTTTATAGTAATAATAATATGCGATTTGAATAAAAAATTGGAACAAAAGTCAACAAGTTGGCGAGATCTTAAGTTTGATATACATCAAACACATTGCAGGTTAAAGATTTTCCCTAGTTGGATCTATTGCATCCATCCAAGTGAGCAAATTTTAGCAACATACACTACCATAAACAGAGTTGAAAGAGTTACCTTGTATCTCAAATTCTCCATATGCATATATATCAGTTTGGATGATTACACAGTAATGAAGTTTACAGATCATAACAATCACATAATAGTTACTAGTTACAACAATATGGCATTCAAACTCTAAAATAGTTGAAGTGGAAGCTCTAAGAATTTGCGTCCTAATTCAATCCTTCCATTGAATGGTTTTCAGCTCTAACAGGTTCAAAATTACAATTCGATGCTCAAATCCCATTGATCATCCTCCATACTAAGAACCACTCAAGCCCATGCGTTGCATAATTGCATATGCCTAGGTACAAATAGGAAGCTTTGAATAAACCTGGTGAGTGGTTAGTGGTTACTAGTAACTAGCGAAATTAAGCACCAATGAGTGAATACAAGAAAGAGATTGAAACTTCTCACATATCTATCCAGCAAAAAAAGGAGCAATCCACAAGCTTCTATCAGTAATTCACCTTAAACAAGACCAAGTTCTTAATCATTTCTACAATTGAACCTAATTATCCAAAACAAAAAGCTCACCTAGCTAGCTGTCTCCTTAACAACTCCAACTCCAGACCCAAGAAGAAGCAAGCAATTCACACAGATCCCAAATGTCTTCTCTCAATCACTCACTAAAAAACAAGTGGGTTCCCAGATTCACACACACAAATCAAATAGATCCAACAAAGCGTACCAAACAAATAACCCAAAAAGCAAAATCAAGTAAAGCAAGCAAAGCGACAAGTTTAAATAGATTAGATTGGATTAGATTAATCACACAAACACAACAGATTCCACAAAAACTATTAACTAATCCAAAACTAAATCACAATCACATGGGGCAAGGCAACGAAAAGACTTTAAGGCGAATCGGAGATGCAGAAAAATAAAAATCCAAACTTTACCGTAAAAAAAACATCAAAAGTAAAATTGGCCAAATGGGGTTGTCGAAAAACCCTAAAATTGACGAAATGGGGTGAATTTACCTGGAGATTGGTCTCCCTGAAATGGCGATTGGATTGGATGGATGATTGGGGGCGAGATTTTGAGAAATTTGAAGAGATGGAGAGGTGAGGAGAGAGAGAGAGAGGGTTTCGGCGGAGAGATCGAGAGGTGAGAGAGGGGAGGTGGTGGTGAGATAATATCGGGAGTGCAGAGACAATTTTACGCCATTGTTTCGAATTGGGGGTTAAAGAAGAGAGAAGAGAAGGTGATGGTGAAGAGAGAGAGTATGTGTTGCGTCTGGCGTTGGCTAACATGCACGAGCTTTGCTAGAGAGCCAGGGCCACAGCGCTGGGCCGGCCCATCACCATTCATTATTTTAGAGATTCTAAAATGGCTCCATCGCTAGAATGATGAATGGTGATGGGCAGGCCTGGCTCCCTGGAATAAGTGAACATGCACACATGGGATAGGTGTAGCGTGAGGAATAGGACTATGAGAAGGGATTAGGTGCTTCTAGTTTTTTATTAGGTGCTTTCTAGATTTTTATCAACAAGGTGTTTTTAGATTAGTTTTGTTGAAAATATGATTGAGAAAATGAGTAAATGAATAATAATGTCAATCATATTTTGTATGATTATAATAATAATCGAAGTCACGAATAAGTATTATTATTGTTGTTATTATCATTGGTAAGGTTCTAAATTCGTCAGATAGTGGGTGGGCAACGAGTAGGGGACTAGCGTCCAGAGACCTAAACGAGACTTAGGAAAAAAAATTGTATTATACTTTGTAAAAGTTAAACAAAATAGCATATAAATTACTTTCAATTCAATGCCAAAATAAATATACAAAATGTATTAAAAGAAATAGAGTCTTAATTTTTTTACATTTTTTTGAATTGGAATAAATTTAAAAAAATCAAAAACCCGCCCAAGCTAATTTTTATAACGCAAATAATTGGTAGATTGACCATAGGTGTAATGTGCTTGATAAGAGTGTCATTGATGTACTTTGGTTTTTTGTTGAGATCTTTACGTAGTGTGGTCAAGTTATTCTAAGAACATCAAAACTCGGAGCTAAGGAAATTGAGGGAGTTGAAGAAATTAAGATAAGAAGTGGAGAGAGAGAGAGAGAGGGTATGAAAATTGATGAGAGAATTTGAGAAAAATGTGTGATTGCAATTCAACAAGTTGATAATCATACAATCTTAAATAAGATTTTATGTTGGGGAATTTTTTATAAAACAAAACATTTAACAGTTTGAAAAGGCTAAGTGATCAAGCAAGTCATGATGAGTACTGTAAATTCATTGAGCTTGGTTAGGAGATGTAGTTGTTTTGCTCTTTCTTTTTTTCCAAGCAAAATAAATATACAGTTCATTTGAACTAAGCAACCAAAACATTTACCATGAAGGCTTTATAATCAAATTCAATTTATAACATTTTAATGATATCTAACTCATGAGAATCATTGACAAATGACAAGAAGAATGAAGTCTACTCGTGAAGACAAGTTAAAGTTAGGAAATTCAGGCAAGCCCAAAATAGTTTATGAATGTCCAAAATTCAAATGAAGTAACAAAAACTATTCGGAGGCAAAAATGAATATGAACCAAATTTCAAAGTTTGAATTTGATTTTTTTTTTCCCATTTGAGAATGGTATTCCCTTTAATATTTTTTTCCGACAACCTCATGTGCCAAAATGTTATGTCCATGTCAAGTACAAAGACATGTGACAAAGAAGAAGATTTTGTTTTAAAAAAGTTATGCCAGGCGAGCAAAGACAACATTTATTGACAAGTCCTTTCTCACAAAACAAAAGGTGTTCTAATTCTAGCCATTATGAAAAGGAGATGGTGATGATCGTGAAGTCGACTTCATTGTGACCGAGCTGGTTCTATAAATAGGAACTGAGATTCATCTTTTGGATCATCTCTCAAATCTCTCTAGTTGAAGAAATCAGTGAAGCCATTATCCTTTCCCCTTTGGCTTTCATTTTGAGAGATTCATTCACTCACTCAAAACTCATATTCCTTATGAGAAATTCATGGTGTTTTATGAAAAAAATATTTCTCTTTTCATGAACTATTTAGTTATCTAAAGAAAAGTGATGAAGAGTGTTTTTTATTGGTATATGCTTCAGAAAGTTGTTGAGCTTTCAATCACTTCATCTCATCCTTGAGTGAAGCTTTCATTTTCCATTGAGTGAGTGATTGTAAAAGAGTTTTAAGTATGCTATTGGCAATCTAGTGTTATTAGTTTTGGCTGTTAGCTTTGCATAAACTCATCTTCACCGCATGTAGGTTTTTGAATCCGTGAATTGGATTCCTACGAGTAAGTATCATAGGAGATCCCAAGTAGGTGGTAAGACTTGATTGTGTTGCATTGCAAGATGGTGTGATCTTTGCCATTTGGTAAGTCTTGCGAGCACAAACAAAACCAAGTGATATCTTTGGAACCCTAAGCACACATCTGTAAGATTTGGTTGTGGTGCATCCCACGTGACAGTCAAGGTGTTGGCTAAGACTCATGGAGCAAAGCACTTGTCTCGTGTCAGTAATTCTCATATGAGCGCGACAATTAAACCTTGCAGGTGGTGAAACGTTGATTGGGAAAAAAAAATTGTTTCCAATAAATAATACGAAGGCCATTTTGGATTGCTAATTTTTTTGACATACTAAAATTAGTAAAACGCCATCAAGGAAAAAAAATGTTTGTATGAAGAGCATTTAGGAGGCTTTACCTTCAGTAAAACCTTTTAGCAAGTCTTCCATACTAATAGTCATTTGACTAACAGTAGAGATAACCAGCCAGTCCAATGCAAAGGTTGGCCAATGGCATGACAGCTCAACGGTTAGAGTTGGACGGATGGTACCACTAGGTCATGGGTTCAAACCGAAAATCCTGCTTGGGATCCTATAAAAATCCTGCTTACCTTTCAAAAAAAAACTACAGAAAATTTGGCAACTCTATATACAAACCGAGGGAACTTTGGATTTCACCCACCTTCTTCTCATTATACGACGGACTTTTTCAAAAAAAAAATTAAAAATTCTTTCTCATTGTCTCAAGTGTTATTCTGATTAACTCTGTTAATCAAAAGGTCTGATCTACATTGCAAATGAGCAAGCAATCATCACCTTAGGATGATATTATTAGGATGTTTACATGACTTCAAGAACTGCACCATTCTTGCAAAGGTTTTTTATCTGCCGCTTCATATGTATCAATCAGTCTGGCAAACGGAAACCATATCAGATGTGAAAACAAATTCAACATGGGTGCAAATATTTTATATCTGACCAAAGCATCTACAAATCTATAAAACAAATCAGAACAAGATCAATTTGATAACAAGCATGTGATCACATTTGATCCAAACTGTAATAAGGACACTTCATGGATGCAAATTCCACATGGGTGCAAATGTTTCAGATCTGACCAAACATAGTCAATCTACCAAAGAAACCAGAACAAGGTAAAATTGATAACCAAAACAAATTTGATACAAACTAAGATAAAAGAGACACAATTTTGTACTTTAGGGAAAGTAGTTGTTGAGCTTGGAGCTGTCGTAAAAGGTCTCGAATCTGGTATCAATCTCACTTCGAGAATGCAATAAAATGTTGGGTTAATTTGCGCTTGGGTCGTATAGTTTGTACCACTTTTGAGTTTGTGTTCTAAGTTTGACTAGCTTTGAGTCTGAGTCTCAAGGTCATGATGACAAAATTTTCAGTCTAGTAATCAAACGAATTTTTCTTTTTTAAAATAATATTGCATTTGTTATTGATAAATTTAAACTTTAGATCCCACAATTTATACCAGCTTTGTATTTAGGTGTCCTATATTTGTAACGGAGTGTTGGAAGATCATTGGGACCCCCGACTCAAAGCTGAAAAAACTTGAAATCCAAACTCAAAGTTTGTATAAATTATGAGATCCAAATGCATATTAGCCCTAAAATGTTGAATGGTGAGAGCAACCCCCTCACAATGCTCGAGTTTGTTAGAATAGATGGAAAGTTTCCTAGTAGCTTTTTTAGATATTAGGTACTTTCATAACTGAGGCAATAGTAGACTCTCTTGCAAGGGAAGGTGCAGGGGAGCTCGTCAGACCAATCTCCTCTGCTTAATGAAAGTCTCAGGGGATGGTGGGTTATGAGTCTTGTGACAAAGGCTGGTGCATCCTATCCAAGATGGTCATAAACCTCTTCAAGTAACGCAAAGTTTGTTTGGCCACTGATAGCTTCATTCTTGTTGTTTGATACTCTTGAGTTGTTCCTTTGTTGGCTTAATTAGGGGTGGGCAAGGGACAGGATGGGACGGGATGAGCCTCATCTCGATCCCATCCCATTCGGAATTAAGACGAGATAGACTTCATTTCAACTTCGTCCTATCTCAAACAGATTCGGAATGAGATGAACATGTACTAAAACATTTATTGCAACGCAAATTTAAAACCACATGAATCTCTATGATTTATATGGAAACCCACTATCAGTGTGATTGGGTCTTCTTGTACAGATTGTGCAACAGGATCAAAGCTTTAAGGGATGCTTATGAACTGGTTGATCATTTATGTGAATACATCCGTAAACACAGATAGGATCTTAATGAAGTTAAGTTTGAGGTCTAGTTTTGTGGTTGGGCTACTGTATTCATTCTTTTACTTAGCTTTCTAGAAGAATGTGAAAAGTTATATGAAATCTGTTATTACATTATTTGTTGTTCATTATGCTTAGCTTAAAAGTCTAAAACCCCACTATAAATCAAGCTCTCATTCAACAATCTCCCTATCTCCCTTTACATGAAAACCCATGGAAAGAGTGTAAAAACTGTTGGAAAGCTAAAAGCAAATATTTCTTCACAAAGTGGGGCTACTGGTGGTATACATGTGGCATGAGTATCAGGTTGACATTATCCAGCTTAGAGTATCTCCAATCAAAGCTATCTATTTACAAAGAACCCGTCTAGGGATGGCAACGGGGCGGATTGGGGCGGATTTGAACAAATCCATCCCCGCCCCGTCGGGATTAACGGATCCCCAAATCCGCCCCGCCAATCCGTTTATACATTTACTTAAAAACCACCTCCGCCCCGCGCGGATCGGCACGGATTGGCGGATATCCGCCCCGCGCAAATATCTATTAAAACATCTATACACAAAAATTTTGTACACAGAAATTACAACAGATATCTGATACTGTGATACAAAAAAAAAAATCGATCAAACATACAAACAAATTACAAAAAAATTTCAGATTTAATAGATATTTGCACATACAAACATACAGTGATACAAAAAAAAATTCGATCAAACATACAAAAAAAATTTCAGATTTACACATACAAAAAATTACAAAAAAATAATAAGAAATCAGAATTTCAGATCTCAGATTATAATAAAAATTTTAAAAAAAAATAAATTCGATCAAACAAATCTCAGATCTGAGATCTGATCTCAGAGATCTGATATCGGATCAAGATCTTATCTGAGAGATCTGATCTCGGATCAAGATCTGATCTGATCTCGGATCAAGATCTGAGAGATCTGATTTCGGATCAAGATCTGATCTGATCTCGGATCAAGATCTGAGATCTGAACTCGGATCAAGATCTGAGATCTGATCACAGAGAGCTGATCACAGAGATCTGATCTCAGATCGAAAAGCGGGGAAGAGAGAGGAGAAGAAGGCGGTCCGTGAGAAGCAGATCTCAGATCGTTCTTTCGAAGCAGAGCAGAGAGATGGAGAGGAGACACCGTGAGGAGACGACCTTCGAGGAGACACCCTTTCGAAGCAGAGCAGAGAGATGGAGAGGAGACACCGTGAGGAGACGACCCATGGTCCGTGAGAAGGAGAAGAAGGAGGCGACCGCCTTCGCTCTGTCGCTGAGTTCGCTGAAGGGGACGACCAGCTTGAAGGCTTCGCTGAAGGAGACGAAAATCTCTCAATCTCATCTCTGTGACTGAAGGAGGGAAGCGGTGTGAGAGTGAGGGTTTTTTTTTTTTTTTCATAAGTGAAAGTGATTGAGAGAGAGGGAGGGGGGGAGGGGAGACGGACCAGACGGTGATGTAAATTTTTTTTTTTCAGTATATAAAGGGTTGAGGGTATTTTTGTAATATCAACACTTAAACGGATATCCGTGGGGCGGATATGGCCAAATCCGTATCCGCCCCGAATATTTAATGGATGTTGTTTGGATATCCGTATCCGCCCCAAAAACCGTGTAGGCATATCCAAAACCGCTCCAAACGGATTGGGTGGGGCGGATATCCGTGAAAATCCGCCCCACTGCCATCCCTAAACCCGTCTAAATGGCAAGGAAACTAGCGAGGGAATGGGGTGCAACCCTCCATCTCCTTCGGAATGTGTAAAGGCACGTATTTCAAGGGAAATGGAGGGTTGCATCCCTCCCCCTCGCTGGTTTCCTCGCCAATTAGAATTCCCGATTTACAAAGGTTTAAAGAAAATTAAGTGCAACTTTTATTAACATATTTTGCAAATGAATATAAGAATTAAAGATATGTTATAAATAGTAACAATTATTATTTCCTACGTCTCTAAAACTTATAACAAGTAAATGTCTAAAAGTTGCAGGTTAATAAAAATATTAAAGTTAATTATAATAAATATTAAACTATTAGTTCATAAATTGACGAGATGGACAGGATTGAAAATCTTCATTCCGATCTCATGTCACTCTAGATCGGGATGGGATGGAGTAGAATCGAGATGAGATTGATCAATCGTAAAATAATTCAAAAAAAATTTGGAATGAGACAAGACCAAGATCGTAGAATGATATGCCCAACCATAGGCTTAATCATTGTATCTTGTTGAGCTTTGCTTTTTGCCATGGTGTGAACATATTTCCTCATTTTAATTCACACAACATAAGGCAAATGGTGGAGTACAAAAAAATGATAAGTATGCAGAAAATCAAAGCAAATTCAGCAAAAATTAGATATCACATCTACCAAGTTCTGAAAATAATAATAAAAATTCCACCTTTACCTCTACCTGATCCATACAAAGTTCGGGTAAAAAAAAAACGAAAAAAAAAAAAATCCATCTTTACCTCTAGTGATTCCGAGTACTAAAACTATTATAATCAACTAAGAAAACAATGTAAAAGTAACAAATAAAAATAACTTACAATAGGATACAAACTGGAGACAAGTTGAGGGACATATCTGGCACCTACATGTTTCAGGTTTTATGAAAGATCTCTCCACATTAAGAGGATAATGCTTATGGACTAATCTCAACTCTCGGGATCCATTCTACGAACAAAGTTTATTTAGGGTGTGTTTGATTGGATGAAATTCAATGTCATAGAAATTCATGAGGAAATCCTCACATTTTAAGCGGAATTGAGGTATCTCTCTATATTCACTATTTGATTTTGTGATCAATAATGAGAATGAAAGTCCCACCAAGGAGTGTGATTCTCATGTTCATGAGATTTTCATTCCCATCATTAATCACAAAATTAAATAGTGAATGTGAAGTGATTCCTCAAATTAATTAAAATGTAGAGGTTCTCGCATGAATTCTCATGACATATGATCATCTAACCAAACACACCGTTAGATGCATTCCTCTTAATGACCCACAAACAAAAGAGTAACAAAAATTCATCAATTTGAGCTAGGGGGAGCTTACAAGAATCTACATGAAGTATAGAGACAGACGAACCCATTGAATCCCAGTTCTTGTGTCAGGAGAACGTATTTCACCATCCAACAACTCTAGAGATGGATAATCTGGTTAGGTAAGATCCCTCTGCTAGAACAAAATGAAGCAGCAAAGGGATCCTTTGCATGGGCTGACTCTCTGGACAAAATTGTTTGCTTTTTGAGAGTTAATTGCAGATCCCCTTGTCTCGCTGCCACCAAAATTAATTTGTTAGTTCCTGTTTTGCAATTAACAAGTTTTGGGAACTTTGGGCTTATGTTGTGAACTTTTTTCTTTCAAGAAATCATGTGTACATTCTCATGCATGCAACCATCAGGAATGAGACTTGGCGGCAATTATTTGTGATAATATATCAAAACGGTCACATTTTTTAGTCATACACGTATCATGATGATCTCGAGAAATTATGAGTCCCAGTGTCAGCTCAGCACTGATTCGGTTTAAGTGATTCCAAGCCCGCCCAGTGCAGTCCGCCAGATGCACTCGAATTCTTATAGTCTGCTAGGTCCATACGTCTCACAACTATCATCAATATCCGTAAGCCCTACTAAGGCAAGTATCTTG